>JAQIXV010001100.1:0-11546 GCA_034700625.1 Tectocepheus velatus
GGGAGGTCAATCCCACATCAGAGACCGACACCGAGGCTCTGACGATGTTCTGAGTGAACAAAGGTTTGTTAAGCATCGATTGTTTCAGTGATAATACAAGAAGTTTGGGACAACTTTATAAAATCAACTGAAAACTATTTGAACGCTTGACAAAAGAAAATTTTCAAAATATCCGAAATCATTGTTGTTTTCAATTGTTTTTGGAAAATATCTCAATTGTTATCTAAAAATCCATTTAAATTGTAATTCATATATAAATTTAACGGAATTTTGAAACTTAAGGAAAAACCATGAATTGATTCAAATAATTGTTTAAAATATTTTTATTTTTTGCAAAAAATTGATTTTATTCTGAGATCAGAAATAATGTAAATTCTGAATAATTTTTAATTCAATTCATTAAAATTTATTTCAAACTTAAGTTTTTCTGTTATAAATTGCGTTCCGAAACGATAATTGCAACCTTTGGACCAATAACTCAAATATTCTTCAAAACAGTTGATAATCATCTCTTCTCTGATCCAAACCAAAAGTGAAGAGAAATGACTGCATTTTTTTCAGTTATTCAATATTATTGAAAAGTAAAGCAATTTGTCTCTAAAATGTGACAATAAGTGATCACAATATCATTCAATTGAAGAAAAATTAATTTTTATTGAATTTAACGAATCTATTAATTCTATGGATTCTATTGAAACTATTTTTAAGATAAAAATCTTTGAATTTGAAGACAACTCAAGTCTGAAAGTATAGAAAATCTATTGAACTCTCTTTTTATTCTTAAATATATGTAAATATTGTTTTTGATTGTATTTCAAATCAATTTCGTCAACGATTTCCACTTTTTCCGTCCGTTTTCTCCTCAAAAGCCATTCTTTTCTATCGGTGTCTGTCTTACAGTCCTCGAGAAGAACCGGTAATTGAATGATAGACTGGGGCTCCGGATGTCTGACATTGACTGTGGATCCGTCCGGATATACCAAAAGGACGCGATAGAGACGACAGTATTTGGTTCGCGATATCTTACAAATGTTGGACCGATTGGCGTTATATCGACGGATCTGTTCCGTCGGTCCGACAGATGAAGACATTGATGTCTTCGGACAACTGATTGCAGACAATATATTCTGCAATCTATCAAAACAAGTGTTAATATAATGAATCAAAAGTTGTTTACTTACTTCTGAAGTCTAATACACAAGAAATTCATTTATTTATTATTCAAATCAAAAAAGCGATTGATTTTCAAAATGTAAACAAATATTTAAATGAAACCAAAAATTGATTTATTTGTGAAACCAATTGATTTCAATTCGTTTTTCAAAGATTTCAGATCAAAATTAAATGAAAATTGAGACGATATGATCAGTTAGAATTGATCCTTGCACATTTAAACATCATTTAAATATTGTTTTAACAAAATTAAAAGCAAATGATTTTTGAAAACATTTTAATCTTTACGTTATTTTTGTTTATTTCGTCTAAAATTGAGTACAATTTGTGTCAATATTTTGAAGATTTGTGTCATTTGTTTTGGTATTCAATTATCAATAAATTGTTTTCAAAGACATTCTTAAGGTCTGAATATTGATGTCCAATCAATTTGAGTGATATTCTCCTTATTCTTGGGTTTAATCTAATATTTTGTCTAAAATGATGTCAAATATAATTCTTCGTCGACTTTGTCTGTCGTCCCCTCGAATGGCAGCCATTCGTCTGTCGACCACTTCTTCGACGACGACTCAAACTGAAGACTATTTCACGAAAAACGAGAAACTGAAGCGACCTCTGAGTCCATTCATTATCTATAAACTGCAGTTGACGTCAACCCTTTCGTTCACTCATCGGATGACAGGTTTGGGTCTTTCGGTTCTTCTGTACGGCGGGGGTATCGCTGCTCTGTTCTCATCGCAGACTAACTTCTCTCAAGTCGTTCAATACATTTCGGGTAACGTTTCGCCAACTCTTCTCTTGGCCTTCAAAGTGTTGACCGGTATTTCACTAATCATTTGTTTTAATGAATTATCCGTTAATTGTATTATTTTGTGATCTTAAGGAACGACTATCGCTTACCACGCATTTAATGGCATTCGTCACATAATATGGGACTTCGGATACGGTTTCAAAATCAAAGAATTATATACTTCTGGTTATGTTGTCGTCGGTATGTAATCCGAATCAGTTTTCAAAACTATTGACTAATATCTCAATTATTTTATCGACAGTTCTGACCATTTTGTCGGCGATTGCATTAGTTTTGGCCAATAATTAGATGATTAGTGAATCGGTTCTTAGTTTTAGTTCGCAATTAATTTTGGATTTTGAGAGCAATTCAATGGATATAATAATTAATTAAATGTTTGATAAGAATTGTTTTTATTCTTCAATTCTCTAATAAATTAGTAATAAATAAAATTTAAGACAAAATCGTTTTAATAAATGTTAAGACAATAAAACAATTGAAAGAAATTTGTATTAAATGTCCGGTTGTCTGATCCGCGACTGTTTGTCTTTATTCCTCGTGTGTTCGACCAACAGATCCATGACTTCGTTTTCGTACTCTTTTGGCACTCTTTTGCGGCCAACGGACCAGTAATAGAGTTCCCAATCATTGGACGGCATATTAATGATGAAGTCATACATTTCTAACTGTTTTTTGTCGAATCCTTTGAGATATTTATCGGCAAAAGTGCTTAAAATCAAATCGTTTTCGAGAATACCTTCAAAGCAAATATTAGTACAAAACTCAGACATATCTCAAGACTCACCTCTTTTTCTGCTCTGATATAAAAGTCTTTTCCTTTTGATATCAATTGACTCGTGTCTGATGGGCGCCGAAGAAGGGATTTCCGGCTCATTAGAGATCGGGTCGTAAATGATTTGGTTGTCATACGTTTGACCCGTTTTGTCAGTCGTTGACAAAAGTCTCATTTTATTGCTTTTGTTGACAACTATTTGTCGAAAGACTGAAATATTTTGTCGACAAATGAATTGCATTTTTGAAACAAAATTTGGCCAAAAATTTAATAAAAAATAAAGTGTTTTGAAAGTAATTCAAAACAAATGTTTTGTCAATAAAACTGATGTTAGGGTTCGTTCATAAATCACTCAAACATTTTATTCATTTATTTAAGAATATTCTTAAAAGTTAAGAATCGTTAAGAATCTAACATTCAATAAACACTACTCTATTGAAGTTAATTAATATGAATATAAATGTCATTTAATTTAATATAAATTAAATAATTTTGATAATCAAATGAAAACGAGTCTATTATTGACAAATAATTGTCAAAAACTAATGAATTCTATGACTTTTTGTTCAAATTTTTATGTTTCGGTGGAAACACTTCGTATCTGATCTTCACTTCGCGCCAGTAATTGAAGTCATCGCTCAGTATTTCAAACGACACCAGAGTTGCAGTGAATCCGACCATTAAAAAGACAATCGAAGAATAAAAAGTAAAATTTGAGGCAAATTTATGGCCATAACTGTCGGCGATAACGGACTGTATGTAAGAAATTAATGAAAAGTAGAACACAATTGTCAACACAATTATCGAATAGAAGATCCAAATATAAAATTCTCGGAAGTATTCACAAAACGATCGCCTCTTCTGTCGGATATCAATGTCGGTGTAAAACGAGTGACAAATCAGACACTTATTCATAGAATTAGTAGTAATCCAAAGAGCGATGCACTCGAAGTGAACGTATTTCAAAGTCCCGGAGCACTTACACGGACTGATCAGTTTGTCGGCATTGTTCTCCTGTTCCCGACATATTGAACACATAAAAGGACTTTCATCTGATTCGCAATTATCTGAAGACATCTCATATACTGTTTGCCTGAAAATGAGATAAACAGCAAAACTTTATTTAAAAATAAAATTCAAAATTAAATTGAATTGAGTTTAATATTCTGCGCGAGAATTGAATTCAAATCATTTAATTACAATCTTGTTGTGATTTTATTGAATTTATTTCAATTTCTAACCTATTGTTTAATTTTCAAACTTTTTGTTGAAAACTAAACTGAAATCAATTTATTTGTTTCTATTGTTGACTCGATTTAATAATTTTCATATAAATTGAAATTCAATATTAAATTTGTTTCCCGAAAATTCTTGAAATTAAATCAATTTATTATTTTCAAATTTCTTGGTATTTGCGAATTTAGCGAGGACTCCTTTGGCAAAGGAATTCGTTCGCAAATCAGTTGGAACTTGAACAATTTTTTAGGCGATTTTTCGCATCTCTCGATAAAATAATTCATGATATCTTGCAATTCATGATATGTTGTTCTAAATGTATCAAAAGCTTCGACTCCGGACCAATTGATTTTCGAATGACACAGGTTTGGGAACCGATCCAAACAGTCTAATAGTGAACTCCCGGCGAACCCACAGTAAGTCTCGAAGTATTTCAATGATTTCAATCTCGGGATCAGATCATAGGTTCTGTAATAACATGTTTTGCATTTGAGGTCCTCTTCATTCAATTGGCATCGAATGCTATCCATGAAAGGCTTGTAAACAAAATACTTGATATTTGGAAACATATCAACGATTTGTTTGAAGTAATTCGGGTTCAGTTTTGGGCCAATCAGTTAGAAGTCCACAACTTTTTCAAAGACAGACCTTCTTTTCAAATCTTTGTATTCGATGAACTTTGGCCGAAGTAAATGCAAGACTTTGAGATGTTTTTGTGTCTTGGATATTTTCTGCATCAAAGTTGAAGACATTTCGTTAGATCTAAATTCAAATCTCTTCAAATTCAATGATTTGATAATTGTTTCAATCGTTTCCTTTGACGCAAAATAGTTTCGAGAGATTACAAGGGATCGCAACTCTTGTAAATTCTGGATATCATTGATAAGAATGGTCGGAGGGTTACCTCCTTCGTAAGAATAAACATAAATATAATCGATTGATGGACTCATTTGTCTGCAAAGTCTGTTGAAACTCTCGGGTCTCATGAAATGGACGATAAGTTTGACTAAATTTTCAAACAAACGAATCCAATCCAATATATCATTGTCTTGGTCAATGAAATATAACTCTGGTCCACCAATTCTGTCAATATTCAGATAACTTATTCTTTTGGAAAAGATCTTCATCTGATTGGTGGACACCAATTGTCTGATAGACATAACACACCAATTAATTGATAAACACTTCAGGTTTTTGAGCTCTTCATTGAAATATCTGATGACTATCTCGTCTATACAACACTCATTGAGAGCAAGTGATGTAAGTCCTGTGCATTTGTCTGTCTTCTGTGTTTCTATTCTGTCGCTAAGAAGGTAATAGTCCTTCTCGTCTCCAAGGACTGCAAACTTCAAATTGTTGTGGAAGTGTTCGTCAACTCTTTGGTGTTGTCTTTTGTCGCAAATACTGTCTTCAAATTCCTTTAAATGAGACTCAAACTGAACTATTGAAAAGCATTTCCTCTTTTTGAATGACAATAAAATGCATTCATTGTATTGTTTGGACACTCTTTGCAAACGAATGAGATCTTTGGGACTCATTTCATCGAATACTAGAGTTAGAGTGTCGTCGAACATCACCCGATCGGACCCCCGAATCATTACTTCTTCAGTATTTGAGTCACTCATCGATTCACAAGTGATCAATAGTATCAATACTTTTAAGATTTTATGATTTTATTGAATTTCTCTCAATTTCTAACCTATTGTTGAATTTTCAAACTTTTTAATTTCAACTCAAAGTCTCATTAATAATAAAGAGATTTAATTTTTATATTAAATGCATTGTTGAGACTTTAAAACAGAAATTCATTGAAATGCTTATTATTATTGCCATTTATTTAAAACTAATGAAAAAATGTTTTTAAATCAAATCACATTTTATTAGAAGTAAAGAAAAATTTCTAAAATAATTGTTTAATTCAATGTTGGGTCCAATCAATGTTGAGTCCTCCCACAGGGAACCGACTCTTTCTTTGAATATTCTTTTGGCCACCAAAAAGGTTTCCAACACTTCAATGTGTGTCCGCTTTCAGACAAAACTAATTTATCAGTTTTAAGGCAGTCCTCAAACTTGAGAAGAGCTAAACCATTAACACCTGAATTAGATCTAAATTTTCCAACATTTTTTCCATCAGTTGTGACCACATTCTGAGCGCTAATTATCTCAAAGTTTCCATTTGTGTCAATGAACTCAATTGGCATCAATCGCTTCCTAACGACTCCCGTGTGATATATTCTGGCCGTCAGTTCCTGACCGACATAACAGCCTATCGATAGATAAATGCATTTGAAATAAGTTTTTAAATAATTTGAGAAAATGGTGTAAACCCTTATGAAAACTGATTCCGTGCAGAAAATCTCCGTTACATTCGAGTGGAAAACAGGACTCAATCGGGAAGTCTTTGACGCCTTCGCCGACACCCAAAAGATACCGAAATTTGTCGTAATTTCCAGCATTTGTTTCATTGAATTCAATTGACTTCGAATTCAAAATATTTTTCAATTTTTGTTTGAAATCATTTTCAGTGATATTCTGTTTATTGAGTGCTAAACGAAACCCCAATTCTTTAAGTCTCGGATCTCTTACGACAATCAAGTCTTGAGTATTAAAGTCTTCAAAACTGATCTCATTGTCACTCAACTGTTTGACCGTTTGTTCATCGAATTGATGGACAGATGGGAAGAGACTATAAATTTCGAAATCATTTTCGGCTCTGATTTCAACTTTTCTTCGAATCCGATACGAGATTAAGAACTTTGTTATCGAATCCAATAATTGGGAATCGATTTCAATCAATAAATGTTTTGTGTTTTTCTCACTCAAGAAGTGGTCGTATCTGTAGACGAAGACATCGGTTATCACTCTTCCGGATGTGTTTAACATAAAAGAATGGATACAATCGTAACAAACACTGGTCTCAAGTGTTGAACACAAGTGTCGGACATCATTAGTAACCAAACCTATGGATCAAAACAATTGAAACATTAATTGTTAGGAAATTCTTGAGATTCAGTCATTCAAACCCTGAATATAATCATAAGAATCGTTTCCTTTGACTGAAATTATTTTTCTTGAGTCAAGTTTTGCCAAAAAATATGATATATTTTGTCTCGAAATGTAATGAATAGTCTTTAATCTATTTAATCGATTGAAAGACTTTAAAAACAAATTTATTGACATTTTTTAAAGTGATTTAAATTTTGTTTACTTTCAATGCATTCAATGCATGTTTTCATTGGATTTTAAAAATTGCGTAAAGTTTTTATCCTTACATTAAATATGTTTCAAAACTTTTTAATATATTTTAATATGAATCAAATGAGGCCTCAATTTTTAAAGAAACAAATTTATATAATTAATACAAATATTATTAATCAATTAAACTTAGAGATTTTTATCTTGATAATAAAGTCGGATATCAAAATCAGTGATACAAATAAATTAACAAGGTCTCATATTGAATTCCCCTCCCATTTGAGTTGTAGTCATATTTTATGAATGAATTGATTGATAGTTGAGTTTCCTTTTCATTCAAAACAATTGAATCAATAATTTATTTGAAGTCTTCATCGAAATGATTGGTCGAACCCAAAGCCCGACTCAAACCCAGAGTCAAAAGTCCCGAAAAGAGGGCCAAAAGGGATCGGAAGTGGTTTACTCTCCGACAGCAATGGCTATGAATCACAATATCATTGAATATTGTCGGACATCGATGTCGGCTCTGAGCGGTTCCACCGCCGGTATCATTGGTCTGACCTCTTTGTATGGCTTTATCTTCTATTTCCTGATGGCTGTCGCCCTTTGGCTCATAATAGTCCTGAAGGTTGGCTCCAATTGGAACAAATACTTTACTTCTCGCCGACAGATACTGACCAACGGGTTGTTCGGAGGACTGACTACTTATGTCCTGTTCTGGACATTCCTCTATGGGATGGTTCACGTCTACTGACAAATGAATAACCTATTCATCCCTTAAATCAATTTATTATTAATTAATTATTATTTTAATGTAAATAAGTTTTAAATTTTTTTGTTTCGAAAATTTATTGATATTTTAAGTCTATATTTGAATACAATTTTCAATAAAAATAATCAAAAAATGACTGAAATTATTGTCAAATTTATTCAATTATTTAATTGAAACAAAAAATACAAAAATCACTTAAAAATGGTTTTGAAGTCAAATATTGAATAAAATGATAGAAAAGTGATTTAATTGAAGTGATTATCATAAGAATGTATTGAATGACTTCAATGACTAAATCGGTTTAATTTTGAAGTGAAGAGCGATTAGAGAGAAGACCAAACACTTCAAGTCTTTGACCAAATAATAGAAACAACGCAACCTTTCCGTAACTCAGAATTAACTATCGTTTTCAAAATCGGTATCTGATTCAGAGGATTGGTATTCGGCGACAACGTCTTCAATATTCAAATCAACCTGAGCGTCAACTAATCGATGTTCTTGCTCTAATTTAATTACACGATTACAATAGTTTTTCCAACTATTGACTCCAATATTATCAAATCCTTTGGTAATTAAAGCCAAATAATCTTTAGATTCGAAAGATTTGTAATTATTTTTGGCAACAAATCGTTTGACTTACGACCAGATCAATTCTAAATATACAAGGACATAAAATACTCTTAGTTACAAATCAGATTAACTTACCGATAGGGTTCAAATGGCAGTGGTATGGAGGAAGCCTCAGAACTTCATGTCCAGCCTGTCTGATCATCTCATCTACAACTCGAGCTTCTCTCTCAGCCCATGATTTGACCAACTTTAGAAGAGTGGGTTTGGTTGCATTTGGTGGAAATTCAATTGAGTTACTTTTCAGAAATTCAATGATAACAGCCACTCGACTGCGACCGTTCGGGACATCCTCTCTGAAGCGGCCATGTGTGCTGGCGTTGTCCAGAATCACCAGTTTTTTCTGACGACCCAAACCTGGTATGAGTTTTTCTTGAACCCATTTCTCGAAGTCTTTTTGATGCCAGTGAGCATTCACTTCGATATAACGAGCTCCAGGCAAAAACCCTTCGAGGCCTCCGGCGTCGATAACGTTATATCTGGTACCTAAAATGTGCAAACGGGAGACATCAATGAGTTTACTTCTATTGGAATAAATAAATCACCTTTTCCAATCGCCAGTTTATCCTTTGGAAGATTATTAATATCAACCAAAACCTTAATTGGCATATAATTTCGATGGAAATATGTTTCATCGATAAAAACAATTGAAATATCTTCTCCTGTTTCTTCACGATATTTGTCGATAATTTTCTGCTTTTGTCGCAAATACTCTTCTCTTTTTCGCCGATTATCAGATCTCTCAATCCATATCTGACGTGAAACCGTTTTAGTCTGTAATTTACGGAATCCCATTCGTCGCATAATTCGTAAATATGAAGATTCAGAACACGAGCTGAAACTTATCACTTCAGTCCATTCGTCTGAACTTATTTTCTGAAATGAAATTAAATTTCATTAAAAGTACAATAACAACAAATGCTCGTAGTTGAAACTCACCCTGAAAACGTCTCGACAATCCGGTGCCATCCCTTTGCGATGAAATTCGTTAATTATCTCTTGAATGGCAAGTCTGTCAATTTCGTCATAATTATATTTTGGTTCCCTTTTACTGGTCTTTTTTGGACTTTTAGGACCTCTTGTTATTATTCTTTTAACACTCGGAACCGAGACCTGAAAAATTTTAATGATTTTTATTTGAATAACAATTTTATCATTGAATTAAGACTTACTTTCGTTGCGACAGAGGTTTCTTCATAACAATGATTTTTTGACTTTGATTTGGTTCTTAAATAATTGAAAACATTTCTAATCACTTCCTGAGATTGTTTTTGAAGTGGAATTCCTTTTCCTAATTTCGTGTTCGGAGAATCGATTGTCTGTGTGTTCGATACATTCGGCGTTTGTGAGACCATCGGATTTGTTTGTATCGTTTGATTTGGTATTTGAGAGGTTATAGCGAACACCTGTCCCGCAGTATTGGTCACTAACTGTGTCTGAATGGGTAGGCCTCCGGTCTGTCCGTTGCCAACAATTATATTGCCGTTAGTTTGTATTTGAGATGAGTATTGCTGAGGAGTAGTGGCACTGATTTGTGTCGGAGCTGTCAGACCCATGGACTGTAAATTGGCCAAAGTAGTGGTCATTATCTGTCCGTTAGATAATAACAACTGAACCAATTGGTTCTGATTGAAATCCATGTCTGATGTGATTGTCTTTATTTGTCTTTAATTTTATTCAATTGTCTTTAATCGACAAAGAAATGGATCAGTTTTTCCTTCACTTTGATTGGAATATACCGACCCTTTGAGGACTCTCTGCTCTTTATGGCTGAGATGTCATCCAAACTGATGTCGTGTTTGTGATAATCAATGAGAAACCCGAACACAGAATAACAGTTAAATCGGATTCTGTCGACACCTAAGGGGTTGACAATAAGTTTCATATGAGTTATAACTTTAAATTGAATCCAATCCCAAAATACAGACCAAATGTCCGAATAGTATGAAAAATATCGACAAAAATATGTAATTCTTCTTCGATTGAAAAACTTCTGCAACGGATCTGTTCTTGAGGTGACTCTTGAGTCTGAAGTCGGGCTTATATTTGTTTAAACACCAAAATTGTCCCAAATTTGCGATAAGACAACAAAAGAAGTAATTGAATAGAGATATGACACCAATTGATCGGTAGGTCTCGTGTTTAGTACTCTCGTATAAAATCACTTCTTTACCCACTCTTTGGACTTCAATTGGATTCAAGTTTTTAATTGCCTTTCGTTTTATGTCTCCAATCGATAGTGACTTCTGACCGACGGATGAAGAGTAACAACACTTTAATGATATTTCAATCAATGATTTCAATCGATTTTATCGTTTTATTCATTTAATCGATTATTAATTCATTTATTTAACTAAACATTGATTTCATTCAACACTCGATTAAAATAAACAACAATTTGTTTATATTTGTCTTCAGAGACAGTAATTCATTGATACTAACGTTTGTATGAATTGTATGTTTGGGTCAAAACTTTTTTATACTTATTTATTGTTTATAAAAATCAATCATTTGATTGAAATCTTATAAATTAAAACAAATGTATTAACCAATAATTTTCAGACGTTTTTTATACTCAATGCATTAGATTAGATATTATGCGCTATTTTATTGGCGCAAATTTTGACAAATTAAATTGTTTTGTGCGCCTTTAAGTTCACGCCCTATGACGCCTCCGATAGTATTTCAACATTTGTTATAATTTTTGCATTATTTCCATATATAAGATGAGAATTGCTATAACGTGACCCAAATATAGGGGACCGGTAGCTATCCTTAGGTTAGAGAGTGTGAAATACAGTCGGCGATAGGGTTTCACTTCATTCTGTTCGGTGGCAAACATTTTCCACCCGAAGTCCAGAGCAGTCGCTTCCCATTTATTCCTGAGACCTGTTTCGGTGATGTCATACAACCTGAGCTCAAATAGAAATTAGTGACAGTAATGGACAGGTAGTCACAAA
>JAQIXV010001101.1:0-11544 GCA_034700625.1 Tectocepheus velatus
ATGATCACGTGGTTTATCAATAGACCCAGAATTATGTTCTTGATAACCATTATTTGATTTGTTGTGATTTCATAACATATGAGACGTGACGTCAATTTGAAAACCATATTTGAATTCCGAAGTCAACCCTTCCTTCTAATACCTAAACATTGAATTTTGAAATGACCAAGCTTTTGGAGTGCCTGTGATCAAGGTGTAACTTTTCTTTTACAAAAGCTGTAAATTAAGCAAAAACTATAAGTTTATCTATTGGAAAATTAACTAGATAATTTCTGAATCATACTAAAGACAAATATTTTAACAATATTTTTGACAATTTTGATAATTTGATAATTATTATACTTAAAACAATCATTTTTTCAATTACCAAGTTAAATAATGTACAAGTTAAAAGGCTGTATAAAGGTGATTTGCCCAAATTCTAAGTTAGTATACATGAAAAAAATAACATTGTTGCTCAATTGAAACTTTTTAAAGACTGTAAGTTTTGGAACATTTTCAAGTTTGATTAATTGACAAATTATCCTGATTTATATTGGTTCCAATAAGAGTGGTCCGTCTCTTTTTCTTCGTTCAAGTCAATAAAAATATTGAGCAAGTTTAAAAGGCTGTAACTATTACAAAATTGCTTGTTTGTTAATTAGAAATTGCTAAAGTTAAAAAAGCTTTTCTTTTTGGATCAATTTACAATTTTATTTGTTCTTGGTCAAAATAAATTAGCAGGATAAATAGTGATTTCAATAAAATAAAATGCTTTAAATTTTGCAAAAATTGAATGTTTATAACATCAATTAACTAGTTGGATTTATTTTGGCTTTAAATAGAGAAAGTTATCAAGTAGCAAAGATTAACTAGGCTATAAATTTATAACACATTTTCCTCCCTTGAATAAATCAGCCATGTATTCCTTTTCAATGATGATAGTAACTATTCATCAAGCTCGAAAAAAATAAAAAGCTGCAAAATTTGATCAAGCTAATTTGCCGGATTATTATGATCAACGTGTAACAATTTTTACAAAAGCTGTAAATTAGACAAATATTTTAAGTTTATCTATTGGAAAATTAACTAGATAATTTTTGTATCTTCCTAAGACAATAATTTTTTCAATTATCAAGTGAAATAATATACAAGTTAAAAAGCTGTAATTTTTGCCAAAAGTAAAACTTTAATAAAACAAAAAATTACCTAATTATATTTTGGAGTCTCAATAATCCGCAATTTTATCAAGATAAAGTAAATTATTTATCGAGACCCAAAAAATATTCAAATTAATCAAGATAATAAATTATCCAGATCAATATGTGATAATGTGACAGCTGTAACTAGGTCTAAAAAATTTTGTTAATCTATAATAACAAAAATTTTTGGAAAATAGTTACTGGGCTAATTTTTTCACCAATGAACTAGAATAACAAACTAGATGAAAAGGCTGTAATTTATACCAAAATTTGAAATTTATTAACACAAAAAATTAGTTTATTTTGGGTTTGGGTAAAACTTATAAATTCCAACAATTTTCAAAAACTGTAACTATATCTTAAATTATGAATCTATTTATAGGAAAAATTATCTAGATTAATACCGGAAAGACTCCCATCGCCAAATTTTCAACCACCAACCATCGTTTCGAAATTGGTCATTTTTATCGCTTTAAACTTATCATGTTATAAAGTTAAAATTATGAATAAGGTTAAAAACTGTTATTTTTATCTAAATTGCTAGTATAATAACACAATAAATAAGGAAATTTATTATGGTTTTAAGAAGTCCATGGAATATGTATTTTGCTAATAAACAAGGTGAGAAAAAACTAATAACACAACTGATTTTTACATTAAAAAGTAACAAGCAAAATATATACCTTGCTTGTTACACTTCCTTTTGTAAAAATTACGAGTTTATTACCATGAAACATTATATAAATAATTGTGGGATATACACAAAATTGAAAATCGTTTATTTTCCACCAATAAACATCTTTTTGATCTTGGGCATCTTCAACACCTTGAACTTTTTCACGGGTATTGTTGTCTCCTCTTTTATCTCAACATAATTAGAGGTAACCATCCCTTCAATCATCTGTTGTGTAGTCTCTTCAATGCTAAATGTCGTCGACTTTTCAATAACTTTCACCTTTTTTTCACCTTTCAAATCAATTTTTTCAACTCTCTTGATGCCAGTTCTTTTCTTGACACCTGTCTTCAAAGGTTTGACCTTGGGCGCTGCCTTATCAATTTCTTCACTTATCTGATCCAATTGCACTTGCTTAATGTACTGCTTCTCCTGTTCTTGCTGAATTAACTTTTTCACCTTTCTTATCTTGGACGGTTTCTTTTTGACCGTCTGCTCCAACAGAGGGCGCTCCACGTTAATCGGCGCCAACACAGTTTTCGTAACATTCAACTGTTCCGGATCGCTATCTTGGTCAATTAGGTATTTACCAGATTTCATAACCCTCTCCAAGTTTTTCACCTTTTCAGTTATCTTGACCAAGGCTGCATTATCAGATAAAGTACCAATCTCACTTATAGCTGCGCTCCTGTCTTCCAGGTCAAGCACACCTGATGTTTTGTTCTCGGTCTTTTCGAGTTGCTTTTTCAATAGCTTCTTATTATCAAGCTCATTTACATTAGACTTGAGCTTTTCTTCCAGCTTGTTAAGACCTGGCTCATTATTTTCACCCACCATTATGGCTATCTTGTTGACAGAGGGAGGGGTTGTCGTCTCTTCTACTTGCATATCGATACTCTTGGCAACTGCCCCCAGTGACTGACCTTGTTAGAAATTCGTCATTAGCAAGTTTGAATTAACTTTCAAAAATTTACTTAGAACATTTCCCAGGTCCTTTGCCGGTTTGTCCAGGCTCTTTGTTGCCGGTATTGTTTTAGATACCGGGTCAGCTACCGGGGCTACAACCGGGGCCACTCCCAGAAGATTTCCCAGTTCTGTGAGAGGACTGGACTCGACTCCGGGTCCTATCAAACAGAATATCAGCGAAATTATTGAAAACAGTATTTTGTTTTTGAACGACATTTTTGTTTTCAATCAAATGTGCTTTCAATTAGTTTTACGCTTAAGGGGAGGGGTCTATTGGCTCAGGGTATTTAGTTTCGCAGTGTTTCCCAATGTTATTAAACTAGTAAAATATAGCAAGGTAAAAAGGACCAATTTTTAGTTAACATGAAAGACAATGGACCAAGACTTTATTTTGTTTGAAATTACAGTCTTTAATTAATTGCAGTCACCATGGTGATTTTTATATTTTAACCTAAGAAAGGTAAAGGGAAATTTGATTCTGTATAAATAAATTCATTAAAAATCTTTTTAAAAATGAAAAGGTCTTTGCTGCTTCTTTCCGATTTCATCTAGATCAAAAAATTGGTATACTAAACGCAAACTCAGTATAAGATTTACAGCTTTATAATCTTGGTTATTTTTGAAAATCTTGAGTGGAGTACCAATTAATCCAATATTATCAAGGTCACAAAAATCAGTTATTCTATTTGTAATTGATATAAATTTTACAGTTTGTGTTCATAGTCTGATTTTTGACATTCCCTGGTAAACTTATTTCACATTTTGCCTTCAATAGCGATTTTGATATTACATTTGAACTTGGTTTTTATTGATAATTGTGAAAAAATAAAAATGGTTCTTTTTTCGTCCATTCCAGTAGCTTCAACAACAACAAAATAGTTTAATCCAAGATAAAAATCATGATAATGTTACAGCTTTTAATAAATATTTCACAATTAAATTTTGACCTGACCACTCACTTATTAGCTTGGTGAAATTTAAATTGGTTATCGGGTTGATTGACTCCTGTCATTTTTTAAATTGTTGCACCAAATGGTAATAAACTTGGTCAAAAAACTGACTTGAATAAAACTGTGCGACCATCACAATCCAATTTTATTTATACTATATAAAGTTGATATTTTAAGCTAGACATTTAATCAATTTTACAGCTTGGATAAAAATTGTCTCCAGAAATTGATCCTTTTAAATTGAACTCAAGCTCTTATCAATATTACCAAGTTTTCTCTAATAGCAAACAAAAACTAACAATGAGCAAGATCATTTGAAAAGTTGAGAAGTTTCAAAAATATATTAAAATTTCTTCAAAAAAAAACTGTAATATTGTTACAAATTTTTATCTAATGTCACGAACATTACTAATCGTAGAACAAATGGATTTGAACATCATCAATTTTTATTAAATCTAATATATCTAAAAATCAAGCAAGTTAACTGTCAAAACAATTAATATAAATGAAAAAAATGTATTCATAAAAAAGTCATTTATATTTTTTGAAGAACCAATTTTCCATTTATTACAAGAACATAAAAATTCACGATAAAAAAAATTTAGAATTTTACAGCTTGGGAACAAGGTCTAGATCATTCAAGGTGTTAGTGGATAAATATTACAAACCTTAAATGTGTTTTTATAAATAATCTTGACCAAACCAAAAATACAAATAATTTACGCTACCACTTTTAATTCCAATTTTAATCATGATAAACAAAATTGGTATTTCATTATAAAACTAGTTAAATGTTTACAGCTCATAAAAACTCAGCTTGATCAATTTATTGAGCTTAATAAAGCAAAATCTTCAATCACTTTCCACTTACTTAAAGTTCAAACAAATAGTATTATTCAAAATAATATTTATGACAAAATTACAGCTAGCAATAAATGAGATTCAATTTAAATAAATTTAATTAACCATTCTAAATTTGAATGTCTAGTTATGTAAAATGTTAATAGAGCATAATATGCCCTGTCTTTCAACTAGTTGAAAATTTAAATAACAGAATTCGGATTTTTAATGAATTTTCAAGCAAAATCATCTAGCCTTTCGATGAATCCATGTTTTCAATAACAAATACTAATTGTATCTCAAATTATATTTGTTGATAATATTACAGCTTGCTTGATAATATATTGTTGATGATGGAATTTTATTGGATTTAAACAGGATAGTTAAACAAAATGTAATTATAAATTAATCTGGTAAAATGTGTTGTGAGATAGCTGGCTGATTGTGTAAATCTCCAATTTGAGAAGGGTCATAATAATTGTATAGTCATTTGTAAACATGATATAAATATTACAGTTTGTGATAAAATTAAATTTCAATTTCCAACGAGCTTGGATAGTTTTGTTAGAAAATTCTGGAAAATAAAAACAATTTAGTATTCCAATTAAACCATGATCACATATTTGTTAGTTCACTAATAAACTTTTGTTTAAATATTACAGTTTATGAACAATGTTTAGCTTGATTATTTAATTGAGTTTGTTGAAAATAAAATCTGTTAAAGATGTCGTCCATTTAAATTAAATTTAATCAACTAGTGTAACTCACAAAACTGTCAGAGTAAAATTTATAATAAATTTATTGATGTAAATTGATATAGACTGGATTCAATTTTTTTTACTCAATTACAAACTGTTATTAAAACCTTAAAATGATATTTGTTAACCTGCTAAAAATTGAAATTATATCATTGGAAAAAACCTGTCCTCCCAAAATAAAATGAATCCACCATTCAATATTTTATGCTAGATCATTCGAATATTAATTGAATATAATAATAAATTTTACATTATGTGCTTGGATAAATGAACAAACTCGTTTTACCGCGATATGATATTTTCAAACGGAATAATTTATGATTTGATTGAGACCGTTTTAATCAAGGCATTTCAAATTTTCAATTCCTAGCTAAATATTATATAAATTTTACAGTTTGCGATAAATATCGATAATCTATAAATATGATAAATATTTGCTAGATTCTAAAATAATGTTCCAATTATCTTGGTCAAACAAATAGAGTATTTAAATGTTTATTCGTTTCAAATTTTACAGTTTGTAATAAAATCTCGAATTTGATAATAAAAAAAGGAAATAGTTTTAAATCGACATTTTTGGCACCGGATCATGGTCAAAGTTTTCAGGCATGACTAAGCAGCAAGATAAAAAAAAATCGCATCAAGGCACCGACAATTTTTAATTGTATAGGGTTGTTATATTTCGCCAATTTTTATACTAAAGTTAAACCTGGAATATTTTAAACATTGATATTTGAATAGAGTCATTCAATTGAATTGTATACACATTTAGTAAGTAATCAAGGAAAAATAGATTCAAAGACAAATTTCCTCCTTTTTTTTTATCTTGAACACAAAAATGTAATATTTCCAAATAAACTTGTTATTTAATTTACAACTTTCAATAAATGTTGATCTCGTTTTGGAATTAATCTTAGTTTCTTCTTAGTCAGTTCATTATCTGCTATTATAACCATGCAAATAGAGTATTTCAAATCAAACTTGGTGAAAATATTACAATTTTTTCATATATTAGATTTTGAAATAGTCCTTTTAAAAATGGAAAAATCTTGAGAAATATAAGGCATTAAAAATTCACTATAATTTTGATAATTTATCTGGGAATTTAATTAGACAGGGGATTTGATCTAGTTTCTAATCGAAAAATTAACGTATATGTTGATACCAACCAATATTACCAGAACAAAAAATTTGGTAATTCAATATTTTACTTGGTATTAATTATACAGTTTTTAATTAATACAGAATTTGATTTTTTGACATTACATTATAAACTTGCAAAATTTACACGTTACCATTATTGAAGATTTTTTTTAAGTGAGTTTGTTTTATCTATATAAAACACAAAACACAGGGTATTTAATGATACTCTTCATGTAAAATTGAACTTGTTTGTTGTCTAAGAATTTAATGTTAAAAATTAAACATTTAAATTCTAGCCAAATAACATTTAACTTGAATGAATTGAATTATTTAATTTGATTTTAATGCTTCCTAAAATGGGAACAAACTTGAATTATTCAGCTAGATAAAAAAATACTGTGACTTGACAAAAAAGACGTAACATTCGGAACACATTTCAATTGCACCATGAAAATCTGATATTTCAAACAAGACATTTTTATAAAAATTACAGCTCAGAAAAATACTTACTCTTGAAAAATTCTTTAAATGTAAATGATGATTTTTATTTAATTCTAGTCCTATTTATCTCAGGACAAACAAAAACTAACCACGAAAGATTATTTGAAAGTTTATGAAGGTCATTTATACCATTTTTCCATTCACTTAATATTCAAACAAATAGTATTATTCTAAATAAGATTTATAATAAATTTACATCTTGCAATAACCGTTGTTTTTCAACTAGTAAAAAATTGTATATGATAACTTTTTATTTTACGGTAATTTTTAAGCAAGATAAATTTACCACCCTCTTCATCTCTCCAAATTTTTTTGAACACATAAAATAATAATTCAAATTGTTTTTGTGCTGGAAATTTTACAGCTTGTAATTATATTAAAGTTTATTAATTTGAAAACTTTTATAGATGTTGAATTTGAATAGTGAATGAATTCCAATGTTTTATCAAATTGATTTTCACTAGGTAATTCGTTGCTAAAGTTATCAAGATTTATAAATGTAAAAATCGAAAGACATTTTGATTAAAATTCCATCTAAGTTATAAAAAATTGATTATTTGGTTGTTTCACGAATAACCTTTGTTGAGCAAGCAAGCTCGTTATAGATTTTCACCTTAATTTTTATATGCAATACCAAGAACAAAACTAATCCTGAATATAAATGTCTTGGAATAGATTAATACTTAAAGTTATCTTGTTTGAAAATTTAAGGTTTATTTAATGACTCTTCAATAATTTCAAATATTGTAATTCAAGATAAAAATTCTGATAAGTTTATAACTTGTAATTTGTGATAGCTTATCGAAAAATTAAGATGTTTACCAAGCCAATTTTAACTATATCATAAAAATTGGTAATTCAATTGAAAACTTAGTATTAAAATTACAGTCTGCGCTAAATTACTCGTTTGATGCTATTTTAAACCTAGGTAAAAATATTTTGATATAGACGTTGCCATTTAATTAGAGATAAAACAAAAGTACTATTCAAGAAAAAATTAAGGAAAATATTACAGCTTGTAATAAATTATTTGAGAAAATTAAGAAAGTTAAAAAAATTAATTTTAAGCATATTCAAAGAGAAAATTGATCAAGAGGGTAAATTGTTTATGTAAATTAAACTTTATGTTTCCGGTTATCCATTTTTAATTTATTTAAACAAAAACAATATTTCAAGATTTGCTAGGTTAATAGTTTACAGTTTGCTGCAAATGTTGTATTTATAGCATTTATCAATGAATACAATTGATTTCATCATGAGCATTTCATTAAAAGTTTCTGATAAACTTGATATAAAAATCTCAAAACCGTTCCAACCGAATATATATTCTTGTATAAAAAGTCAATTACTAATAAAGTTTTTTAATTAATTTACAGTTTTTGAAATATTTTGAGTTTAATATATATCTGGGTTAAATTTATTTGAGTTTAATTTGCAAGATTATTGTGTTATGTATAAAATTGCTTTGAAAAAAATATGCCGTTGATGATTCTCACCAGAAAATATAAACTTGGTTAAAAAGATAAATAACAACAAAGTTTTGAACTAAGTTTACAGTTTTTAAAAAATATCAATTATTTCGGGATTAACTTTTCCAAGATAAATGTGATAGGAGTAAATTTGATTTTGAAAAGTATGTCGGTACGCAATGCTCCAGAAATTTAATCAAGGGTTAAAAGACAAATATCAACAAAGTTTTTCACTCACTTTACAGTTTAAAATTTAATTCGAAATTTCAATTCAAAACTATTTTATTTACTTGAATTTCATATAACTGTGCTTGGTGCATTTATGTTTGTGATTGTAATAGGTATAAAATTTTAACTAAAAAAATGTTGCCAACATCAAAAATGATTGTCATTTCATTATAAACCTTGCTCATATTTTAAAGTTTATGAATAATTCTTAGCTTGATTATTAAATTGAGTTTGTTTAAAAGATAAAACGGTTAAATCCGTCCACTTAATTTAAAATAAATTTAACTAGTATAATTCAGGTTAAAATTTATACTAAATTGACAGCTTGTGATAAATTGATTTAGACTCAAATAAATGAATGATCTAGGAGAATATAAATTTTACTTTATGTCCTTGGATAAATAAGCAATCTCGTTTCAAAATTAATAATTTACGATTTGATTCATACCATTTTAATCTAGATCACACAATACCCGATTTACAGATAAATTAAATATAAAATTTACAGCTTGCTATGAATAAATTAATGAAATTATCTTGTAAGAAATAATTCTAAATGAAATTATTGGTTATTGTTTTGAGAATTTCGAAAATAAAAAAATATTTTAAAAATATTGTCTTGTTCAATTAAATTGAGAATTTTATGACTCTACCATTTGTTTAAAGTCATTAAAAATAGTTTAATTTACAATATATTTGATGATAAATTTACAGCTTATAATAAATGTTAGATCTCTAAACTTGGACTGTTTTATACCTAATTAAATTCAACTTGATTAAATGAAAAGATTTGTTTTTCCATTTTTTTCCAAATTAAACTTCATACAAATAGAATATTTGAAGACAAACTTTATGCAAAATTTACAGTTTATTATAAATATTGAATTTTATACTTAAAATGTTTTATTGAATTCATCATGTTTGAATTGTTTTATCTTTTAAAATTAAACAAGGTAAAAATATTTCGATTTTATTTTATTATCAGGAATTGAGTACTGCAAGATAATTTTGATAATTTGAAAGATTTTATAAATGTTAAACTTTTTGTTGAGTTGAACAAATGTTTTATCAAATTGATTTTCACTAGATAATTTGTCGCTAAAGTTATCAAGATTTAAAAATGTAAAAATTCAAAGAGATGTTGATTCCAATTTCAACTAGATTATAAAAATTGATTATTTCTCGGTTTACTTAGAATAAATTTTACAGCCAGTACCTTTAACAACACAAAAATAGTGTTATCCAAGATAAAAAATTACTATAATATTACAGCTAGTAATAAATATTTCACAATTCAATTTTGATCTGGCTACACTCACTCATTTGCTTGGTAAAATTCAAACTGGTTATTGGGCTCATTAGCTAATGGTATTTGTTTAAATTATTGCATCAAATGATAATAAACGTGGACTATTTAACAATGTCAAAAAAATATTGTGACTTAAATAAAAGGATAATTCAAGATGGTTATTTTGCAAAGAAAACCTCTAGCACAAAAACTACCAAACCAATCTTAAAAATTTGAAATGAATATTAAACAGGATTAAAATTTAGTCGACAACTATTTCAGGATTTTGACTAAATTTAGCTAGATCATCTTTTATGCAAGTTTAAACTTTGACTTTTTGCATAAGAATAACATTGATGAAATTTTTATCAAAAGAGATCCAAAATATTTTATGATCATTGAATTTATATTTCAAAAGCATGGTAATATTTCGTAAATGATATAGATGTAAAAATTTTACGGTCGCAATTTTATTGCCCAATTTGAGCAGGATCATAAAAATAGTTTATTCATTTTCAAATATGATGTAAATATTACAGTTTGTGATAAATATTGAATTTCAATTTCCAACGAGCTCCAACGAATTTGTTTAAAAATTCTGGAAAACAATAAAGCGTTAAAAAATAGACTTGCTTAAAATACTTTGCTATTTTTCAGCTAGTTTATTTAGCAAATAAAAATAAACTCTCACAGAACTCTTCCAAATATTTCTAAAACACAAACCCAGAGTATTCAATGATAAACCTAATGTAAACTTTACAGCTTATAAGAATGGTGTTTTTTTAAATGAGTTTGTTCAAATTTTTTCACATTTTCAAAAATAAGCTGTTTTGAAAATATACTTGTTTAATTTAAATGGAATACGAATGGAAACTATTAATGCTGGATTGTATTTCTTAAAAAAGGAAAGGTTTTCGGCACTATATCATTGAACTATTCAGCGTGATAAAAATACGTTTCTTCATATATTGCTCCCATTTTATCAAGATCACAAAAATTGATTATTTCATGCTAGACTTAGTTTATATTTTACAGTTTATGATAAATGCTTGATGATTATGTTAATAGTTGAATTCAACTTGATTTGCAATTAATTCGAACATTTTATTGGAATTCTACTTGTTAATTTTTTGCTAAGATACCTAAATTAACCTAGTCTAGAGTTAGCAAAGTAAGCGCTTAATGAAAAAAAAACCTAATGAATGAATTAGCAAAAGCAAAACCTCCAAGTTGTAAAATCTTAAACTAACTTGTTCTCTATGATTATCAAACTCCAGGGTCAAATTCGAAAAAATGTTTGATAAGAAAAAATTTTCAAATTAGTCACAAAAACTAATTGGGATTATAATTGAAATCAATACTAATTTTTTCAAAACAAAACATATGTTTCCAAAAAAATTGACTTAAAACCCATTGAATTCTACGAAATCTGTGTTTCATTTGCCTTTCAGTCGCCATTCAATTGAGTCTTATATTACATAATGACTGTCAGTAAGGAAGTGTTGGCCAGAGTTTTGACGGCTTTCCTGGCGTTGGCCCAAACAGAC
>JAQIXV010001102.1:2500-11533 GCA_034700625.1 Tectocepheus velatus
ATAAATTATTTATTACAATATTTATACATATATTCATCAAATTTTTTCACGAGAACTAATATAATGTTTTATCCGTTTCATCAGTAAAACGAAATTACCTTAATTTCATAAGAGACCTAGTATCTCTAAGTAATGAAAAAATGTTTTACATTTCTTATATTAATTGAATAATTATTGGCAAAACTGAAGCAGTGTTTACCTAACAAGGTCAACAGTAATTTTGATAGTTGATCATGTTTTAAAAGAACTTTGAGTTACTATCATGTTGAATTAACTCATTTTCTATGAAATTTCATTTAGTTTTCAAATTTGATTTATTCCATTATAAGGGAAGAAGAAGAGCAGAAAAGCAGAACCAAGAGAACTCTCACCACAAGTCTTGGACAGCAATTGGTTAATCACATACATTCACACACATTCACATATACTCACATTTAGTCACTTGTTTTCAATGACTTTTCTCATATAATATGATTCGCGGAACAAAAGAATAACAAAAAAGATTTCAGTTTTGACTCATATTAATAGAGTGAGAGAAATGAGAGAAATATATAGAAAAATAAAACTTATTTTATTTTTGGCGTTAAACTGCAGTTTCATTATGTAAAGTAAGAAACAAAAAAACCAAATAATAAAAGTATTGGTTAACTATAGAAAAGCAAAAATCTTGTTTTTTACAGAGAATTGCCATTAATTTTTGGAAGTACTTATAAAAAGTACGCGCTTTCACTGCTTTCACTGCTTTCACAGCTTTTAACTGCTTTGAGAGACCTTAAGAAAAGATTGAAAGATATATAGAAATAGACAGAAATCACTTGAAACCAAAAATAAAAATCAAAATTATGAATACAGTATTACATGGAAAGTGAGTTTCACATTAAGCTCTAGTAATGCAATGCATCAAAGTTTGTTCGGGAAAGGCTGTACATGTATTGCCTATAATGATATCATATTATGATAATTACAGAGCAAATGTCTCTCAAAGAGTTAGAGATCGAAGGACTTTAGCTGCGAATCTGGTGATGACTTTCAGCAAAACACATGAGTGATACTAACAGTACTAACACTACAACTAAAAGCAAAATATTATAAAAAGTGGTTTTCAATCTTTCAAACAAAACTTTTTAACATCACTCCACAAAACCCTCATTATTATATGTGTTTCAATTCTTTTGCATTTAACTCAAGTACTCTATGAGTGATGAATGCTTTCATGAATTAATTGAAAATTATAAACAAAATAATCAATTCTTAAATTATATAAGAATCGTGTCGTTATTTTTATTAATTAATATTTTCCAAGTAAATCAAAGTAGCAAGGTATACTACTGCAAATCATGTCTTTTAATGTGATTTCAATTAATTTAATATTTATTTGCATTTAAATAAGTTGTGTGACCTGTAGTGGCAAACCACTACTTTTACGGCACTCACTCCTAAACCAGTCTCAATGGAAGAGGAAAAACTCGAAGCAAGTCATAAACTATTGGTAACGACCAGCACTTCCTGGTCAGCGCCACACTTTGCCAACAGAGCCATCATAAGTCCAATTCAGACAAATCTGAATCAATCTGAAGGCAATCAAAATCTGAATGAAGTCTTATTTGAAGAAAAAAGTGTTGACTCCAATTCAATCCCCAAACTTATATACGGAACCAATATTTACGAAATGTTGTCTAAACCGCGAGGTTTTTGTCTCGTCATAAATAATGTTGACTTCGATGATAACCGTTTCCCCAAACGTATCGGTTCTGATGAGGAATCGTTGAGACTCTCCAACATTTTTGAAAGACTTCACTTTCAAGTGAGTTAACATCTTGTTAACTTTAAATTCAATTTTATTTCAGTTCACTATTTAATTCAAATTGCTTTAAACACTTTATTTTCACAATAATCTATGTCATTTATTAAAATTAAGTTTTTCGTCGCATCCCTTTAATAATAAAAATTTTGATAAAATAAGAGAGAGAGAGAGAGAGAGAGAGAGATTTGTTATTTTAATAAATTTAATTTTATAAAGTTTTTCAATTGAATCGATTTATTTGATAATAATTATTAATTTGTATATTAAGGTTGAAGTTCGACGTAATCAAAGGCGAAACGAAATACTGGAAACTCTTCGTTCAATAGCGTCGCACAGGGATCTGAGGAAACACGACTGTCTCACAGTAATAATCTTAAGCCACGGAAATTCTGGTCAAATCATCGCTTCGGACAACTCTGCGCTTGAGTTTGAGAAAGTTCTGACAATTTTTAATAACCAGAATTGTCACCAATTAATTAAAAAACCCAAAATGTTTTTCTTCAACTGCTGTCGCGGATCCACTCTTGACTTTGGACCTCAATTCACGATTAGCGCAGCCAACGAAGAGGACAGAGATGTGGTGGACGCGACCCTTTGGCCACAGGTGCCCATCATAAGCGATATGATGATCTGTTATTCAACAATTGATGGGTACGTCTCGTGGCGTAACGAACAAAACGGAACTTGGTTTGGGTCAGCCCTCGCCAACGCATTGGAAAACAACGCACACTCTCTTGAACTCAATCAGATTCTGACCATAGCCTCCGATATCGTTCACAACAGAACCACCAAAAATGGTGCCAAACAGGCAATTGAATGGAAATACAGGGCGTGGACTAAATCTCTTTATTTTAATCCTAATTTCTTTAAACAACAAAATAATTGATTGAAAGTTCATTCAATCAGTTCTTACTTTAAAAGTATTTCAAGTGGTCTCACAAACCATACAACATATCGATAGACATAAGCCTTTATCTTAATCAACAGTATTTGTATACAATACTCAAATCTACTCTTTTGTTCATTTATTCAAGTCTCACTTTAATGATCTTGTTCAGTTTTAAAGTAGACAATTTCATATAATTACAAAATACTTATATATTTTAACCAAAAATATTTTCTTATTATTCATATTTTATGCTCAAATCTATAGTTTAAGCATTACAGAGGACGTAATATAAGTTGTAAATGACCAAGATCTTACCAAGCGGGCAGTTATTTTAGTGGTTAATTTTCTTGTTTATATATACAATGTAATTTTGATAATTGTTTTAAATTTATTCAGTTTATGAATGTTTTGTGCGTCTGTCCGACCGGTCATTATTCGTTGGTTATTACGTCCTTCAGATGAAAACCAAATATTCAAAAGACTTTTAATATAAAATATCGCACCGAAGAAGAGTACAAAAGTGTCAAAAATCATATTTTAAATTATTTGATCATTTGTTGAATTCTTTCAACACTTTTCATAATTTTGTGAAAATATAATTCATTTCACAATTAAAATGTGTTTCAAAAGCCATTCGGAGAAACGCATTCAAAATGTGTTTAACACAAAAAGCTGCCGATTATCTCATATTTTTTTTATATAATTTTTAGCTCTTAAATTGCAATTTAATTGCAATTATATATTAATATATATATTCATTTTATTCTTATATTCAGTGCATTGAATGCACATAAAACTTATTGCAAATAATATCTTTGATTTAAAAATATTTAATAATATTTTGTATTACAAAGATTGTCAAATATTCTATAAAATTATCTCAATTAAATTGTTAAGATATGTCAAGGTATGTCAAGGTATATTATACTAAACTATTGTTAGTATGAAATATAAAGCAAAGGCCAACAAAAATTCCTAAAGAGCAAAATCTAAAACGATTATAATTTATAATATTTTCAAAAATAATCATTTTAAACTAAATTATAATTGTTACTATCCTTTCTTACTTGCTTCTAATAATTATCAGGCTTCTAAAATAACTTGGTTATAGCACCTGAATTTTACATTTCCAATAGAATTGAATTAAGAATATAACCCAAACCCAAACCCAAACCATACCTTAAGGAACGAAATCTTACACTTCTTCTAATCTCTTCAAATGACTTTCCGCACATTCTTTCAAGTATTTGATTATTTCAACATTTTTACCGATAGTTAAATCATCAATTCATCAATTCATCAATCTTAATTAATTGTAGAGTAAATAACTTGTATTCTCTTAATTAAGACTTAAGTTATATTCAGTTATATTCATAAAATGTGGAAAATATTTTTAACTATTGAGGAAAACGTTGTGAAAACTGAGAAAAATTTTCAAATCTCATCACTTATCTTCAAATTCAAGTGTTCTGAGTTACAATCTCCAAGGTTATTAAGAACAAGGATATTTCGACTCTGGGTAGGCCCTGGGGTTTACAGACAGAATTCATATTCTCGGAAAACTAAGTTATAGTCTTCAAAAACATATCATTCAATGTATTGATTGACAAAATATTGAATTTAAGGAAAATAAATGTTATCGTAAGCTATCATAATATGATTTTCATTAACAATTATTTCCTCAATTATCAACTCAAACCTATAATTGATCGAAAGCCATAATAATATTTCAAACATTTAATGATGTTATTGGATACCAAGTGTATTGAGTTTGAAACCCCAGGCGAACCCCTATTCAATAGTTTGACCAAACAATTAGTTTATCGCTATTTTGAATATTTTTGTCAATAATTTTTTGATCAATGATTAGTTTGAGAGAAAGTTTTTGTGAAGTATTTAATGGCCTCTCTTTGAGCCAAAATAAGAGAAACTAGTTGATAGTTGATATCAAATAATTTCATTAGCAAATCATTGCCTTTCTCTTGAAAATCCAGTTGACCTTCAGTAATATTTTTCCAGTGCTGTAACAAAACCATGTTTTGCTGGTTTTCCATCAAATTCAGTCATTACGCGAGTCTTAACTTAATTTTGTGTTTATTCGAAAGTAATATCTGTTTGACTACAAAATGATGCCAATGAAAGACTCCTCACTTTATATCAAAACATTATTTTAAACAAAAACTCTTTTGATTAACAATTAATTTATTTACTTTTTATAACATAATATCTCTTTTAAAAATAGTGATACCATTTTATGTGAAGACCACATCTTTTTAGAATAAATTCAAAACAATTGATGAAAATATTTGAAAACTAAATAATGGAATCGATTGCAAACGAAGAGATTGAAATGAAAGAAGAATCAAACGAATCAAATGATGGGGAGACCACTGTATCTCTCAATTATGGTCTAACAGACGGTTTGATTCATACAAACGAATCGATAATTAAGTCAATAGTTGAGGAACAGGAGAGAGACCTACGAAACCAGACAACGGTTTTGCCTCAAATTAATGTCACTCACGAAGACTCAGACGAAGTGATTGAAACTTACGGCAACTCTAGTGATAACTTTGAGACAAAATACGCGACTTTAGATCCCAGTTATTGTGAGACCTCTTCATCAAAAGCATATCAAATGAGAAGAGATTCCATCAGATTATCTCTTCAGTCATCAAATTTGGATTTGGGTAATGCTATCGAAGTAAATAACGTCAGCTTTGGCTACACTAACAAAACGTCGGTCCTCTCAAACATAAGTATAAATGTTCCTAAAGGTTAGTCAAACACTTATTACAGTCTACATTACATTTTAATTAGTTTATGTTTCAATTATTTGACCTTGCCAATTGCCATTTTCATTTTAATTCTTATTCAATGGCCGGCATTTAAATCAGATTTTCTTTCAACTCAAATACTAATATCAAAATATTGAGTAATTTTGTCCAATTCGTTGCTATGACGTTCAGTTTATAGAAAATACAATTTTACTAGTACAGTAAATAAATTTAGCTGAAAAATTCAAAATTTCAAAATATGTTTGAAGTTTAATTAATCTGATCTGAAAAATAATCGATTAAATGAGTTAGAGATGAGATGTTTCCCTATCGACAACATATTTCAAATAATTTAACTTTTGAAGGCTTTTCAGTAAACCTGAAATACATATATTTTAATAAAATCAAATCAAACTGACATTCATTTAAGAATTTTCATTGAATCTCAACCATCAAATCTAAGGACTTTTTGGTGAGAGTCTCAACAAAATACAAAACTTTTAATAAGATGTTAATAATGTTAAACAAATTTTATTTTAAAATCATGTCAAATAAACTTAGAAATTAACGATTAATTGAGAATTTAGTTATTCAATTGTAGTAAAAAAAATAAGAAAAATTTCATTTTTAGACTTACTAGCTCATAATAATAAAATATTTTTCAATATCAAATCAATATGAATGCATTTTATAATTTAGCCATGCATGTTTTGCCGAATATACTCAACTAATATGGAATTATTAAATTAAAGGTAAAATATATGCGTTATTGGGTTCGAGTGGATGCGGAAAAACAACTCTTTTGCGAATACTTTTGGGTAGAATTAAACCAAAAAAGGGCAAAATCAGTGTTTTTGGTGAATTACCCGGCAGTAAAACATCGCATATACCGGGACCTGGCGTTGGTTATATGCCTCAGGAATTGGCTCTTTTCACTGAATTCACAATAGAAGAGACGCTCTTCTATTTTGGATCCCTTTATCACATGGACTCAGACCTGATTCAGGATAGGATAGAGTTTCTCATAAAGTTATTGAATTTGCCCTCAAAGCAAAGGAAAGTATCACAATTGAGTGGAGGTCAACAAAGAAGGGCATCAATTGCTGTGGCACTCTTTCACGCACCACCTCTTCTCATATTAGATGAGCCGACGGTATTCATACACTTTATTAAGATTTTATTTGTAATCACTTTCAACCCTTTTAAGTATTAAAAGCCTCTTGACTTCCAATCTGATACTTTTCAATAATACAAACAAACAAAAAATCATAAATAATGCAATAAATACAATAATTTTCTTTTCCCATTAATATTACAATCGATCGATCGTTAATACATTGTTTACATCGATCGGTAATATTAGTCTTATTCTGCATTCAATGGAATAATTATGGAATAATCGCTGAGTAATGGCTTTAAATCAATTTTAAATCTTTTTATTACTTTGATTACTCTTAGGTGGGGGTCGACCCCTTACTTCGGTGTAGAATTTGGGAATACTTGGAAAGTCTTTGCGTTAATGAGAGTATGAATTTTGTTACTAAAAATTATTAAATTAATCAAAAATGTATTAATCGATAGGTATGACTGTTTTGATAACAACCCATTACGTGGAAGAGTCGAGAGCCGCCCAAACCATTGGTTTTCTCCGATTTGGTCGAATTCTGGCCCAAACCAGTCCTACGAAACTCTTGAATCGATATAATTGTGTTACACTGGAAGAGGTGTTTCTAAAATTGTGTGAAGAGGATTGCGATGATCTGAAGCGTCGTATATCCATAAGACTGGCCAATCCCGCCAATCGCAAGAAATCTATTTTCCCGACGGACCAAATCAGTCCATTTTTAGACCCGGAAATTGCGGCCAAGATATGGGTCGAACCAAAATACAAACAGAAAGCCGTGGATTTGCAGCGATTGAAAGCACTCTTTCATAAAAATTATCTCAAACTGAAGGGAAATCCTGCGCTCGTCTTCTTTTTCCTCATATTACCGGTCGTACAGATAACTCTATTTTGTGAATCAGTAGTGAAGCAGCCAGATCAATTACCAATTGCCATATTTAGCCCAGAAGTTGAGGGCAACTTATCAATGCTTTTCTTAGACTCATTGGACCCCAAAATGATTAAAAAACAATTTCACAGAACTTTGGAGTCAGCCATCTATTCTGTAAAGAGAGGAAAAGCTTGGTAAATTCATATACATTCACATTCATCAATTTATTCTAACTTATTTTATTTGATTTTTTATCGGAAAGGTATGCAATTGCGATGTCAGCCAACTTTTCTGACGCTTTCGATATGAGATTAAATGATCCAATTAATATGGACCAAGAGGATATCGATGAGAGCAAAATTAAGTTGTACCCTGATAATTCTGATACCTTCATTCAACAGTTCATATATCAGTCTTTGTTTGAATCGTATCACAAGTTTTTGGAGAAATATGTCATCTCTTTGGGTGAAAACCCGTCGTCTGTCTCTCTTCCCGTTGACATTCAAAAGCCAGTCTATGGTTTGATTGAGTACTCACTTATCAACTCAATAGCTCCGGGAGCTATTGTTGCCATTATATACAGCACTCCACTCCTTTTAGCGTCTTTTCTCATAGTATTGGAACGAAAGGACGGTTTACTCGAACGAAGTTTTGTTTCTGGAGTTCGCAGTTTTGAAGTATTGATATCTCATATGTTTACTCTGATCCTGGCATTGGTTGTCCAGGTCGGTCTTCTCATGTTCGTCGCTTTCGTCATTTTCAATGTTAAAATAGAAGGCACCTATCCTGAAGTGTTTTGGCTCATATTTCTGCAGGGGCTAATAGGAATTATACTTGGTCTTCTCGTCTCAGCCATTTCACCCAACGAAGTTGCGGCACTGGTATCATATTTATCATATTTCAAATTATTTATAAAATTATTTTTATATTAAATGTAATATTATTGCAGTTATTGGCCTTTGGTTTTGTGTTCCCGATGTGGATGATATGTGGAGTCTTCTGGCCGTTAGACTCTGTCCCTGAGTTGTTGAAGACCCTCTTCTATATGGCGCCCCTCTCTTTACCGATTGAATCGATAAGATATGTAATTACAAGGGGTTGGACTATATATCACTTCGACGTGTTTGTCGGTTACGCCGTCAGTGGTGTCTATAACATTGTTTTGTTCGTCACAACTGTTATTGTCTTTCAAATGACTTCTTAAAAATAATTTATTCATTTATTGATCGCAAATCCGCTCAAATCAATTCAAATCAATTCAATTCAATTATATTTTAATAATTCTTCGCAAAAGTTCTTATTTTCTGAATGAAATTGTTTGAAATACTTTTATATTAATTACTTCATAACATACCTCAATGTCAATAAAATCACGAATAAAATATATTATTTGTTATTTTCTTTTCTTTAATTCAAAATAAAGAGACCTTTTGAGTGACTAATTATTGAGAACATAGAAAATTGTTTACTCTTTACACTGAAACGCATAGTATAATCGCTCTCTTAGTAGTTTACGTCGTCTTTACGTAACAAATAATCGTTAGTTTTCACTCAAATATCGCGCGAAGC
>JAQIXV010001103.1:0-11504 GCA_034700625.1 Tectocepheus velatus
ACTTATTCAATTATCTCAATATTTTCCTGATTTTTTTCGACAAGGACAATCTTTCTAACTGTCAGATCAACGACCCTGCAGAAAGTTTTCCCAGGTTTTACCAAGCATGGCCACCGATGATGCCTGTCCATTCTGAATTTCCTAGACCAGAGCGACCACCTAGCTGGTATCCAGGAGCTGAAAATTAGAGACCAGAGTTCGAACCTATAATTATCATTAATAATTATCCTGAACCGGAGGGATTATATCCCCACCCACTCACCATGACAAAAACTACAACTACTACAACAACGGGGGCCCCAACTACTGCCCCTCCAACAACAGTCGGGCCAAATACACTCCCTGTCACTACAGCCCCGCCCAAGACAACATTTCCAACGACACCAGCGGCTACAACACCAGTCCTGACAAAACCAGTGCCTACGACACCAGTGCCTACAACACCGGTCCTGACAACACCAGTGCCTACGACACCAGTGCCTACAACACCGGTCCTGACAACACCAGTGCCTACAACACCGGTCCTGACAACACCGATCCTGACAACACCAGTGCCTACAACACCAGTCCTGACAACCCCGTTTCTAACATTCCTTCCATTCTGCAAGGCCACCCAGGACTGTGAATGCGAACTTTATGAGGTGTATCCAAACTTCTCGAGCACTTCTTATCCTGGTAACGCCGTGGTTAACGACTTGTGCAATAATTGCATTCCGTCGACCACCCTTGGTGCAATTTGCGTGCAATTCTACGCCATTAACTGTGATGCGAATAGTGCGGCATTGACTACAATTGGTGGTGTACCAATTTGCACTGTTTTGGCAACATACTTTGCAGCAACAAATGCAACCATGGTTTAGGGGGCGCTGTTTGTCCCTGAAAGGATTAAAACACTCAATGCGTATAACATTATTCAATTTGAATTAAATTCAATTATTTTTCAGATTTTTGTTGAAAACTAATTTATTTACAAAATTCAAAATCTTATTATCATGGTTATTTCAATTTTATATCATAATAATTAAGCAAATTATGTAAAATAAAATTGATATAATCTAGAAATAAGAATTTTATTTTATGTTAGTTGCGTTAGGTAGAAAATTAATAGATTTACGCTATTAATTACGATTAAAAGATTAATAAATATAAATGTAGATTTTATGTGAATATTTTGGAAAAATAATAGTACTAGTACCGAGCAGACCAATATAATAACTCTCTTGATTCCAATTAATTCTCATTCAAAAATCCATTTGAATTACAGTCTTTTAATAATAGAATGAGTGGTCTTGGTGAAATACGCTAATACTTTACGCTAATATTCGTAAATTTTATTATTCAGTTTAATTTATAATTTTTAAATTTTTAATTTAGCATGGTGTTGATAAACGAATTTCAATTTGTAAACTTAATCAATAATTCATCCTAAAATCATTAGAGCACTCATGTATTTAAATAGAAAAATTATAAACGTGTACAATTTTTAAACTGTAATTTAAGCTTAAAATATAAATTTGATTATAACATGATACAATTCTATTATATATTGGAAACATATATGCAAGATATTTAATCTTTAATCTTGAAAACAATAATCAGTGAATTTTTCACCCACTTAGAAAAGCTGTAACATATACAATTAATTAAATTTTGTTATGCCAGTTTTTTAAGTAATATATATTTGGTTCATAAATTCTTTGAATTTTTTTTATCTAGTAACTTTAAATTATTTTCTAGCTTTTCTCAATTTCCTTTGGTTAAAAACTATAATTTTTTCAAATAAATTAGTTTGATTTGAGATTTATTATAGTCTATTTCATATTGGGATATTTTATGATTAATTTTGACAAGGCAATAAAATTTTATTTCAAACTAGTTTGAATTAGAAAACTTTCATCTTGTCTATTTGTAAAAAACTATAATTTAATTTTAACACATTTTAATTGAATTTGTATATTATTTTAAAATTAGTCCCTGTTCAACTAAAAATTAACGTGGCAGAGCTCCGAGCCAAAATTCATTTTAAATTAAATTTTAGTATAGCTCGATGTTTATTTGTGTCTTGGTAACAGTTTTTATTTTTTTTAATATTCTATAGAATCTATGGCTTTCCAGTGGCTTTATTATTGGTAAAACAGTGAAGGTGTTTTAAGCATTCAAGGTTGTTGCAATCGTTGTTGCAATTTATCTAATCGTCGGGGGGGGGGCTCCGGCAATCATGAAGATGAAGAACGTATCGGGAAGGGAGTCAACCAGCAGTGAGTCTTTCTTTTGAAAAATTGATCTGGATTGCTTAACATGCTAGTTGATACCACATTCCTCTCTGGAAACTATCGGCACAAACAAAACCAGTGCTGGCGTTGAGTGGATTGACTCCGACTGCCGTCTGGTGGAGCTCCAACACTATCCCTGGTCTAATGGGTACGTCCTTCGACTCCTACAACAGGGTTGACTCAATAACCAATTGATTAGGAAATCTATGGAGTGCTCCAACTCTCACACCTACTCCAGAGGCCACTCATTAGGATTGCCTGCGAGGCTCAGAAGTTTCAAAGACACTAGGTAATTTTTGAAAATAATTTGAGAAAAATATAAGAGCTATGTTGTAAAGGTTTTTTATTCTTGATAAAAATTTTTAGCCGGTATTAGACCAATATAAAAGAAAAAATTTTTAGATAATTTTTATGCAAACAATTGAGTTAAGTTACAGTTTGTAAGTCAGCTTGTTTGATTGTTCGAATCTAGCCCAAAAATAGGAATCAATTTAATCTTGCATAATTTTTACTGCTAATTTTAATGACAAGGAGGCTCGAATCCATTCACTTCAATTATCTTGTAAAAAAAGTAATTGGAATTATTCCCCAAATAATTAATTTAATTGCGAATGCTGTTATCTAGATAAATAGGTTAACTAAATGACAGTTTATAATTAACACTGTAAATGGGGCGGAATTTGTGAATTTCATGATTTAAGAAAAAAATAGCACTTGGTAATTTTTGAAAAAATTCGTTTAGCCGGTGAAATATAACGCAAACAAATTTGAATTACAGTTTTTAAGTCAGCTTGTTTAATACCACAAAAAACTATAATCCAATCTAATCCAAAATAGAAAACAAAATTAATCTTGCAAGAATTTTAACAACTTAACAGTCTTTAAAATTGTTTTATGAATTTTTAATCTTGACAAAATAAATTTTTGATGATGATGGAAACTAATCAAGACGTGAAAATGGAAATCACTTTCCTGGATTTGAAAAAGATAAAAATTTTATTAGAAATATTTTGCAAGATTATATTTTTCTCAAATAATCATGATTAAAATAAAACCAGCCAAGATTGTAAGTCATCAAATTTTTGTATTGAAGTTTTTGTTGTGTATTGGATACAGTTTCTTTATCAAAACCTATATTTTATCAAGTTCATCGAGAAAATTTTACTTGTCCAGTAGTATCCCGTTTGAATTAATACACAAATTTTCATTAAACAAAACTTGACTATTAGAATAAATTACAATCATTTAAAATATTAGCTAGCATCAGTTATTAAACTTATCATGAATGTTTTTGTATCTTCCAATTTAATTTGATTAATAAAAATCGTATAATCAAGATCAAACGTGCAACAAAATTACAGTGTCCAAGATCAAATGTAAAATAATCAATTTTACAATATTTATGTAATTATACATGAAAAATTCTATTCTATATTGGACATGCAAGTTGAAATAAATGAATATTGTTGAAAAAAATTCCTGATAAGTCGATTCTTGGAACAAATAATAATTGAATTTTTATTACTTTAGAAAAGCGGTAACTTTAGCATTTAATTTAATTGTGTTTTATCAATTTTGCAAATAAAATATATTTGACCACTAAAAAGTTTATCATTTTTTAGTGCGCATTTTTATCAAGTACAAATTAGTAAAATTATTTTCAAGCTTTAACTCATCTTGTTAAAACTGTAATTTTTTCAAATTTAGGAATTTTAGTTATAAATTATAAAAATCTATATCATATTGGGAATTTTTGATAAATTGATAAAAACCTAGTACTATTTTTATGACGAATTAAATATATTTGATGTTGAAAAAATATCTGTTTATAAAAAATTTATAACCTTGTTTGACCTGTGGTGACCTTGTTTGATTGCCCTGGATGTTGTTTTGGGTATTGCACCCCCAGCAACAACAGCATCATCACCAACCGAGTATATATCTTGGTTAGATGCGTGGGAAAGGTTAAGGGGGTTGTTTTTCTGAAAGATTCATGCTAAAAATTAATGGCAACTAGGCAACTTTGGCAATTCACTTCAATTATCTTGGTTAATTTGATATTCAAATAAAATTGAATTCTTATTTTAATTGATTAAACTCTTTGAAATAAAACAGTAAATGCATGTACCTAGATGAAAGAATCTGAGATAATACTTAGTAAAATAAACAACTTACTATTGGTTTTTAGACAATGTAATCTAGGTTATTTCAATTTTATATTATGATATTAATTAGATAATGACGAATAAAATTGATCTAATTTGTTGGGAAAATCTGTTGATCTAGGTGTTTGAACTAGGAAGCTGTTTGAACTCATTACATCAATTCAAATGTCTATAAATTAAGCACCTGGATAATTTTATCAAAATATTATATAAACCTAGATCAAAACTTCTATAAACATGAATTTTTTCCATTTTCTGAATATCTTGATGATTTTTTTCGACCAAGATCAGTTTGCTAATTGCAACCAGAAAAATGACCAAGATCATCAAATAAGCGAAACCAATGTAACATTGCCCAGTATCTACCAGAAATTACACTTGGGTCGGCCACAAATTAAGCCTGTTAAATCACCCAGATTGTATCCAAGAGCTGAACATTGGAGGCCAGAGTTCGAACCGGAACCTGAACCGGAGGGTTGGCATCCCCACCCTCATTTTGAAGTGACCAGGCCAAAGATTACAACAACAAAGGTCCCAACTATGGCTCCTCCCACTACGGCCCCTCCAACAACACCAGCGGCTACAACACCTATCCTGACAACTCCAGCGTTGACAACCCTGGTGCCCACCACACCAGCGCCCACCTCACAGACGCCAACAACCCCGTTACCAACGACCTTGTTCCCATTCTGCAACGCCACCTCGGACTGTGATTGCGAACTATATACGGTGTGTCCAAACTTCTCGAGCACGTCCTATCCTGGTAACGCCATTGTTAACGACCTGTGTGCAAATTGTAGACCGTCAACTACCCTTGGTGCAATTTGTGTGCAATTCTACGCCATTAACTGTAATGCGAATGATGCGGCACTGGCTACAATAGGTGGTGTACCAATTTGCACTGCTTTGGCTACGTACTTTGGGATAAGTACAACTGGGGGCACGTAAATCAGTTAGAGCCTTTGTAAATTATTGAACCAGGTCAAAAACCTTCTTGAAATCTAATTTTCAACTAAAGTTGATTATTATTTAAATTGATTAAAATTATCTATTAATTAAAACATAAAACAACTATCCGGTGGTAATTCCCCAGCCCGACATTTTCTAAAGCACGTAATCTAGGTTATTTCAGTTTTATATCATGATAATTAAGCAAAGATGAGAAATGACATTGATACAATCTTTAAAAAAAATCTGTTTCGAAAAAAAGTTTATTGATCTAGGTGAAGCTGTTTGAACTTATTTAAACTGAAATTCTGTTAAAAAATAGTCACCTGGCTAATTAATTTTCAAGAGTATATAAACTAGTTATTGTAAAAGCTGCTAAAAGATCAAAAATGAATTGATTTTTTTTCAACCAGGAAAATTTCGCTAACTGTCAAATCAACGACCATAGAGAAAGTTTTCCCAGATTGTACCCAATATGGCCACAGATACCTCGCTATTCAAGATTTCCTAAACCAGAGCAACCAACTAGGTATCCTTCTAGGTATCCAGAAGCTGAAAATTGGAGGCCTGGGTTCGAACCGATCAATATTTATCCGGAACCTGAGGAATGGCCTCCTTACCCTCAAGGTGTAGTCACCAGGCCAAAAATAACATCAACAACGGTGGCCCCGCCCACAACTATCACTCCTCCTCCGACAACCTTTCCTACAACATTGGCGCAAACTACTAATGCGCTGACAACCCTGGAGCCCACCCCCCAGCAGCTACAACACCAGCCCTGACAACTCCAGCGCTGACAACTCGGTTGCCCGCGACACCAGCGCCCACAAAGTTGCCAACAACCTCGTTACCAACGACCTTGTTCCCATTCTGCAACGCCACCTCGGACTGTGAGTTCGAACTTTATGAGGTGTGTCCAACCTTCTCGAGCTCTTCCTATCCTGGTAACGGCATCGTAAACGACCTGTGCCAAAATTACAAACCGTCGACCACCCTTGGTGCAATTTGCGTGCAATTCTACGCCATTAACTGTGATGCGAATAGTGCGGCATTGGCTACAGTGGGTGGTGTACCAATTTGCATTGCTTTGGCAACGTACTTTGGGATACAAACTACAACAACTGTATCGAGTCCATTGAAAAAGTCAAAAAATTGGTCAGAATTTAATATTCAAATGAAATTGTCTTTACTTAAATTCATTAGATGCTAAGAAATAAAACAATGAGTAGAACATTTATCAATTTTATCAAGATTGAATCGGCAACAATTTCAGTGTGAAGATTGCTCAATTGAAAAAATTGAACTTTAATTAATAGAAACTGTAATTTGATTTTGAGTATTATCTTGGTAAATCCATACATGTGTGAAACTTTGACCCTGGACATTTCCAATTTAGTTTTTGTATGTGAAATACCTAATTTAAATTTTATAAACTTGGTAGTTTTCAATTGATAAACATTGTATTAAAAAACTGTAATACTTATTACAAAACTTGCTGAAACTAAGCAATTTATCATACTTTAGCTAGATGGTTCACAAAGTCAGTCAAAGTAATTTTTTGTCCGAGAGCTTCAGTGTTCAAGATAAATTTTCCCACTACAACAGAAAAAACAATTATGAGCTTTAAGATCAAAGACCAGGACCAAATAATTTACTAAAATTTCAAATCATAAAAGCTGTAACTATTATTGGAATGTTATCTTGGTATATCCAAAGTTATGATTGCATTAAATTATTGGAGAGTTCCTTATTTATGAAATTGTGCACGTTATAATTTGTTTTTGAAAGTTAACTTGAATTTTGAAGGATATCAAAATTTATCACGCTAATTTTAAATTGACTTCAATTATTTTGACTAGATTCTAGACATTCTTGCCCTAAAACCCAAATTAAATAAATTTTTCAGTTTTGACTTGATACATTCAAAAGGGATTAAAACTGTAATTTACTACCAAAATAAGATTAGATTACCAAGATAGATTAGACAACAATTCAAGTATGAATTTCAGTATTTCAGTTATCCAGTTCAATTTTTTTAGCTAATAAAAACTGTAATTTGTTTTTGAATATTATCTTGGTATATTGGATTTTTTTGCATTGAAGTCTGGTTTGTGAACCGATATTCTAGTTTTGCTTGGGTTTTGCAAACTTGCTAATTATGTCTGCTGAAAATAATGAATTCACCAAATTTTTACTTAATAATTTAATACAATTTGAATATAAAATTTTTATTGTAAGCAACATGTTACTTTTTAAATGTGATTTTAATTCCAATATTATCGAATATTTTAAAACTAAGTCAAAATTTATTTGACTATTAATTCAAATTATTATCACAAATATCGGGTGTTTTCAATAATTTTTATCTAAAAAATGAGTTGTTTTTGAGTGTAATCTGAAATACATTTTAAGTTTTGTTTAAATGTTTTCAAAAAAATCACGAAATGCTTAAATTCATTCAAAAATCGCATAAAAATCATCAAAACTCTGTTAAAAGTCTCCATTTAATTGGTTTTTGAAAAATATGAAATTTTTAATCTTGTTATCTATATGGCTGTTGTCTCTACAATTGGTGGAAAGCCTCCCGGGAGAGAGAGGATGCTCGTGCTGTAGGGGATGCCTCCCAAGAGGGAAAGGAGAATATCTTGCGATTCTCCTTCAAAAATGCTTATGCTGTTTGGGATGCCCTTTCAACCCTAAAGTTTGCCAACCTTGCTCCAAAATACCTACGACAACATTGGCCCCGACGACAACCCCCGCGCCCACTACACAGCCAACAACCCTGGTACCTACGACCGAGTTCTTATCCTGCAACGCCAACCAGGATTGTGATTGCGAACTTTATACGGTGTGTCCAAACTTCTCGAGCACTTCCTATCCTGGTAACGCAATCGTAAACGACCTGTGCCAAAATTGCAGTCCGTCGACCACTCTTGGTGCAATTTGCATGCAATTCTACGCCGTTAACTGTAATGCGAATGATGCGGCATTGGCTACAGTGGGAGGTCAACCAATTTGCATTGCTTTGGCTACGTACTTTGGGATTTTGGCACTAAAGTAAATTAGATTTAACCATGTGTAACAGTAAAATAAATTACTGAAGATTCAATTTTCAAATGAAATTGTTTTTATTTATCGAATAATTTATCAAATTTATTGAATAAACAATGAGTTAAAATTTATCAATGTAAATTCAATTTGACAATAATTTGACAATAATTATGAGCTTTAAGACCACAGACCAGGATCAAACAATTTATTAAAATTTCAAACTATAAAAGCTGTTACTTATATTGGAATGTTATCTTGGTATATCCAAAGTTATGATTGCATTAAATTGTTAGGGCTCACTTCATGGTTTTTATAATTTTGCACGTTATAACTTGTTTTTAAAGGTTAGCTTGATATCAAAATGAATCATGCTAATGATCAATGGACTTATGAAAACTGTAATAATTAATACCAAGTATGCTAAAAATACTTAATTTATTAAATTTAATTTTTTTGGACTATTTGTAAGACCTTTACACTCAAACAAACTAGATTATAAATCACACATTTATCTTATTAAGTCTATTTTTCAAATAAAATTGATTTTATTACATAAATGCCTAAAAACATAACATTATTTTGACTAGATGCTTTATATATTGCCCCCAGCACCCAGTTCAAATTTATTCAATTAGTAAATTTATTTAACATCTGTTTGCTATTTTAAACATGATTATTTTGAACAAACTGTTAGCTAGTAATAAATTTATCATTAATTAACTAGTTGGATAAATCTTTTACACTTTTATGCTTGATAACTAATAGTTATCTTGGTAAGTTTATTTTCCTAATAAAATTGAGTAAAGTCTGTAAAATAAAACAGAAAACAAAATTGTAATTCAATTAACAATAATTATTATCAAATATTGAAAACTGTAATAATTAACGCAAAATTTGCTGGAAATTTACAACTTGTTAAACTCAAATTAATTGGTAAATTTGTTGGTCAAAATTTTTAACTGGAATCTCTGCATTGAAACAAAATAGAATCCACAATCATTTTTTCATTTTCCATGTTCAGTTTATTTTTCCAAATAATCTTGATATTTATCTCATTGATTAAAAACCAAGATATTTTAAATAATTGTTATAAATTCAAACTTCAACATGCTCTATTTCCAGATAGTCTAAATTCTCTTGATAATTCTCATCTATTTCATGGTACCGGTCATCTCTATCGTTTGGATCATGGACAATAACCAAATAATCAACTTTTTCCTCATAATTTTCATCGATTGCTGAGTAACCTTGATCTTGGTCTAACTCAAGCTCTTGGTAATTGATAGAATCGTATTCATTTTCCTCCTTCGTTAAGTTATCGTCATATTTGGCGTCCAATTTGGCTTGCTCAGCTTCATTCATAGCCTTTTTCATTTTCATAATAGCCATAACCAAAAACACTGCTAAGGCAACTAGGAGAAATATGAGTGGAACAACAACGTAATAAATAGTATATCCCTGTGACCCAGATACATTTTGGCGGAGCAGATATTCAGTATCATTGGAATAACCAAGATTCAATGGACGAAATACTTCAGCTTTATCACCATTTGCGTAGACCCTGATAAAATCAATTTCTAAGTAAGGCTGATTATTACCGGATAAATATTGTCCACAATTTAATTCATCAGGATCATTAACATGGATTTGCAAAACTAAATAGGAAGCATCTTCGTAGAGTAATCTCATTTGGTTTTCTTGTGGAATCTCCTTTCTCATTTTGACATCATTGAACAAATCGGACTGGTGGATAATTTTCTCGTTAACTAGCCAGGTTACTTTTTCTTCGTCCCATTCCAAAGCGAACAAAATAAATTCAACTTGGTCAGCCATGAACTCATCAAGCATGACACACCGCTTATTTAAATCAATTTTCCTAGATCCTCTTGAAAGTTGGAAACAGTTGATTCCATCTCCGTCTATTTGAACAATGTCACTTTGCCCTATTATTTGACCAAGATTATCTTTGTGATCGCCGATTACCAAATATATCCTTGCTAAAGAATGGCAAGAACCTTCGACTTTCCTGGCTCTTACTTCAATTCGAACATTGCTGAATTTCACCCTGGTCATTAGTTCAGCCACGTAGAAATCCCTACCAAAATTTAAATCCCTATCACCAGGGTACAGTTTTATTGTATCTTCGTTAACAAGAATGTTCTGATCTGAAGTTTTGACGCATTGATCTTTTCTTGAGGTAAAATTGTCACCTGAAAAATTAACTTTGCAAATTAGATCTATTGAATATTTAAAAGGGCAATTTTACTTCGACAATCCAACTAGCCATTTCTCATTATCCAGTTGCTTTTATTCAGTTGTTGCCCATCAAATTCATCACTCGAGAGAAGGGTAGAATTCTTCTGCAATTCAACACTTACATTGCCAATTAGGACATATTCCCTTATCTTTTCGCAAGCTGAATCCAATGATATTTCATCTTTTACAACGTGTTTCCTAACTGATTGGCTAACTTCAAGCTCTCTTGAATAACGAACGTAATCAAGGAAAACGCTTGGACAAATATCCTTGTACTTATAATCATACCAGGTGTAATGATAGTTTTTGACTATGATGAAAATTTTGAACTTGTAATCAATTTTTCTATTGTGTCCAATAAAATAACGTTCTGAACTTTCGCTAAAATACTCGTGGTCGTTTACTAGCCAGGTGAAAGTTCCACCAGATGATTCTAGTGCAAATGTATTGAATTTTCCAATATTTAGCCAGTTGGGTTCTTCAATTTCTCCTCGATCATTAAAATCCTCGATTAAATCAACTGATATTTTTCCACTAATAAATTTAATAATATTTAGCTTATTGAGGTGAGGTCTACCTGATGCGTAATGTTCAGGAGCAAGGCTGAGAGAACTTGGTGAAACCTTGGTTCTGATATTTCAATAGTAAAAAGGGGAATTCAGCCAATCTTAGTTTTGACACATTCATGCAAAGGCTTAGTTTAGACCTTGGACCGGCACTATGCCTAATTTTTCTGCCTGCATTTCAACATTATTTCATACCCAATCTGAGCATGTATAGATATTGAATTAAAGTTCACATATATCATACA
>JAQIXV010001104.1:0-11493 GCA_034700625.1 Tectocepheus velatus
GGTTGTGGGTTCGCCGGTCACCTGTTCACTGGTTGTGGGTTCGCCGGTCACCTGTTCACTGGTTGTGGGTTCGCCGGACACCGGTTCACTTGTTGTGCGTTCGCCGGTCTCCGGCTCACTGGTTGTTGGTTCGTCGGTAACCGGTTCACCGGTCGCCCCCACTTCTGAACATTGCGGAGACTCTGCGTCCCAATTGCCATCAGCGCCGCACGTGATCTCTTGAGGTCCGTCCAATTGGTAGCCATCGTTGCACTGAAACGAACACTTATTAACAGCGACGGCTTGAGTACAGATGCCTTCAGTGACCCCATTCTCCAAACCATTTATATCAGGACAGAGTACCGCTTGACGTGTATTGGGTGAACAATTGGGTAGATCTCGTTTATCCCAACTCTTATTCTTTTGACATAAGAACACTGGATCTCCATTAAGTGTAAACCCGTGGTTACACTTATATGTACAGACAGAACCACTAACACCAGGGGCGCAGTCACCGTCTTGGCTACCGTTTTCGATGGATGGAAGGGCTGATACGTAAAACATTTTATGAATAACATTGACTTAAGTTAGTGACAGGGAGTAGTGACATACCGTCGCAGTTGATAATCGTTTTGATCGGATCACAAGTAGGTGTTGTGTCCGGATCCCATTGACCTGGTTGTGGATCAGTTCAATATTATGATTCTTAGGTCAAACAAAAAATAAAATGTTTATACCATTTGACTGACAGACAACCTTTTCCTGTCCATTCAGAACAAAGTTTTCATCGCAGAAGTACCTACACTCCGCTCCCACTGATCGAGACTTACAGTTATCGTCTTCTGTCACTCCTTTCGTTTTAATTGAAAATAATTTGATTGAAATCAGATGTGAGTCGATATTTACCCCCATTTTTAATCTGTCTTTCGTAGAGATCCGAACATCTAATAGACACACATTCGGGAACACCACTCCATTGTCTATCCGATTGACAGACAATTTTGTTTTCAGTATTATCGGGACAGATAACAGTGCACTGCTGTCCCACCATTGCATCAATACATTTACCAGAAGTTCGGACGCCTTTGGGAATGACTACATCTTGACATCCAAAGCGTTGACAAGAAGGTAATGTTGTGTTGGGAGAGAATGACCAACGGGGGAGAGTACACACATCGGGGTTAATACTTGTCGGCAGAATACATGTGAAGACGTCGTTTCCAACTAAATTATATCCTGAGTAAAGGTTTTGTTTAATAACTCAGAATAAGTGCAAATTAATGTAAGCCAACCCTCATTGCATGTAATGGTACAGCTCTCCCCAACATTAGCCGTAGGACACGAAGACCCGAACTCTATTGGACCGATTTGAAGGCATTGCGTCTCTTGTAAACATGTGTCGGGAATGGGTTTGTCCCAACCGGTACCTCCATTGAGTTTAGCACAGGTCAACTCTAGACTCCCTTCTCTTAGCTCGGGGTCAGTTCTATGTTCGAGGAAACATCCGTCGAAGCAAACAATAGTACAGACAGAGTCGAGAGCTATCCTTTTATCGGGTGTCGACACACAGTGACCAATCATTTTTGCAAACTGTGGTATCGCAACGTTTTTGCAATCGCCTGAAGAATAGGTATTCGATCACTAATAATGACTCTCATATCGATTACTGACCTTCAATTGAAGGAACGCAAAGAGGAACGACCCCACCATTACTCCATTTGCCGTTCTTTTTGCACAAAACGCTCGTCAGATTCGATGGATCCAAAGCAAAGTTATCATTACAACTGAAAAAACAGGACTCTCCGGGAATTCCGGGACTACATGTGCTGTCAGTGTAGCTACCGTTACCGAGTCTGGGCAGTGAAGGACAGGTCAATGTCTGAACGCATTGTGTGGGTCCGTCCCATTCTCCATTAGACTGACAGCGTACCGTCATTTTGTTTCCATTGTTAATGGGATTCATATATCCCGGTTCACAAGACCACATGCACTCGTCATTCACCGCAGCGTTCAGACAAATACCTTGGACTTGGGTCCCGTTAGGGGGTCGGATGTCTGGACATGAATGGGATCTCTGGGATGACACACAAATAGGTTGACTTGAAGGGGACGGCGACCAAAAAGGTTTATTACAAGTGGAACCGCCTATAGCTGATTGATTGACTGTTTGAGGGCTCTCAACACAAGTCAAGACATTACTTCCTGACTTTCGGTACCCTTTCGTAAAAATTGATTAGAATTCGACAAATATTACGAAATAATACCTTGCTCACACGTCACAGAACAGGTCTGACCAACATATGTTAAGGGACACGAGTTAGCGAAGGGAATGTTTATTGGATCACAATATCGCGGTCTCTCACAAGTGGTGGGTAGTGGTTGATCCCAACCGCCATTAATGTCCTGACCTAAGCATCGAAGTTCTAACAGATCTGATCCATTGCTGAAAAGGCAATTATCCCAACATATGATAGTGCAGACAGAGTTCAAATTGACTGTATTATGAGAAGTGGTCACACAGTCTCCAGAGGTTTTGGCGTAAGTCGGGATCTCAACGTTAGTGCAAATATCTTTTCCTAAGATTATATTCAATTATTTTTATCCAAAAAAATGACCAAAACTCAAAAATTGTATTAAAATTAATTATATTTGCAATTGATTTGATAGAAGTGATGGAGACTTACTTTTGATACAATTGGGTAACTGTGCGGACCACTGACCGCTTGTATTGCACTCCAAATAATTGATATTAGGACTGAGGGTATAACCAGAAGGACAACTGAATTCACATTTACTGCCCGGCAATGGATTCGTACATTGATTGCTATCTTTAAATATTAGGTTATTTGTTGCAAAAAGTTGTGGACATCCCTCTCCAATACAGGAGGGTAATGGTGCCGACTCCCACTCACTCACACAGTCTCGTGTCATGTCTTGGAATATACATTCGAATGTCTGTTGACCTGATAGTCGATAGCCTTAACAATTGCAAGATACTTCAAGACCATATCCACACTGTATTTATTAATCTGCACAATTACCTTGGTTACAGGAATAAGAACATTTCTCTCCGGCTCTTGTGGGCCCACATGTGGCTCCATTGATGATACTCCTGGCGGAACACTCGGGTGGTCTACACGTCTCGTTAGGTCCGGGTATTCGTTGATCCCATTTATTATTTACGCAACGGAGAGATTGAAGGGTGGGTCCGACACAACCCGTCTTACAAGAGAATTGACACTCAAAGCCATGACTGACACCAACACAAGAGACGGCAGTGAAGCCCCCGCGGGGAGGGTTTATGTTCGGACAATTGCCTTCATTTTTATTATAAATTCAAATTAAATGCAAACATTTAATCGATTTTTCATACTTTTGACAAAAATTGTTCCGAATATCAATAGAATTATTAAATTAAAGCCAAAAATCTTCAAAAGATTCATAATTAGAGAAATATTTGACATATTTTTGTCAATTAGTCTTCTGTAACAATAATATTAATACTATTAATGGTTCTGAGAATCTCTTCTCTTTTATTTAGAGATGTAATTAATTTTTCCATTGTTTTGATTAATTTAAAACTTTTTGTTTATTCAGATTTTATTATCGAATGAAATAAGTTTTCGTTACAATTATTTTCTGAAATACTTAATATAAAAGACCAGAAAACTATAAAAAAGAGAATTTTTTTTAATATACCACAAACATTGTAAAAACATTGTTTGAAACTCTTGCTAGACTTAAAAATTGAGGCACAACTTCTTTGATTAATATTTGAACAAGATCATTTAAAGTCAAATATTTCTGGTATAACCAATTTTTGAATCTCATTTCGAGTTTCAGTTAACAACTTTTCAGTCGAAGTCTTATGAAATTTCGATAAAGTCTTAATTGAATTCGATTTCATTCTATCCGTTGAGTTATGTCTTGAATTGATTCCATGATTTCTGTCAACCGATTGTTTTTCTTCAGATTCGTTCACTTTATCGGCTCTTTTAACGACTCTTTTATCGTACAACTGATCCGACTTAAGGGGCGGACTCTTCCTCTTGAAGTCAATTACTTTGAGTTTTGGAGAACTTAATTGTCTTTTAAGTTGACTTTTGTTTGGATTTATTTTCTTTTTGGTCGAGTTTTCGCTCAAAAACATAATATTCTGTAAAATATTTTCGTTTTTATCGATTTTGTTCTGTTTTGTCATAAAACTGAGTTTTGGTGAGAGTTTCAACTCATTTGACTCTTTAGGAACAGTTTGGGAACACTTCATGAGATCATTCAAAAACGCTTCAGTTTTGTTGTCATCCGTGAAACTGATGTCAGATATGTTTAGGAAGTCTTTGTTTTTCTGATATGAAGAGCGAAGGAAATCGCTTTCGTTTCCGAAAAATTCCTTCAAATTTTGTCTCTCTTTTTGATAAATTGACGGGAAGTCTGTTCTCACCTCAGATTCAGATCTAATACTTTTGTATTCATTAATACCTTGATATAAAACAACTAGTTTTCTATTATCGGCACAGAATATAGGCATATCTGGTTCTAGTCTTTTCCAGGTATCGATCTTTTCATTAAAACAATATATGATTAGAGAAAAGTCATTAATTGAAAAAGTGATCAATACTTACAAATCTCAGTTCGTAATACTCCGGATCGTATTTGCGATTGAATTCTGTTAGAATCGGATTCAATACTTTTGCACTCATTGTCGACGGCTTTGACTTTACTTTAACTGTCAATCCGTTGGGAAGTTTCACTTCAAAGACAACTCTCTGCTCGACACGAATCCGATCACATTTTAAATCCATTACATCACTGTTTAGATCCAATTCCTGAAACAAAAATAAGTTTTATTTCAAATTAAATAACTTTTTTCCTTAAAGTTAATGAAAAAAATTGTTTTATTACTTTATCGGATCCCATGGGAAAGGCTTCAAATGATGTGAAGTTTAGGTTTCTTTTCTTCAAAACTTTATCCAATAGTTGTCTAATGCTTTCAGACTTATATAAGTTTAGTCTTTCTTGTGAGCCATTAGTGAAGACTATAATTAATGAACGAATTTTTTCATTTAATGAAAGACTAGTATTGTTTAGCTTTGGTTTTGAGGGTTGGGATTCTTTGGAGGGTTTGGAGGCCGACATATTTGATTGAATCCATTGAATTGATTGCATTTGTGTCGATCTCTGCATTCGTTCGCATTTTATTGGATGGCATTCATGCGTTGCCAACAGTTTCTGCTTATTATCACCGTTTGGTCTATTGGTTAGCCTCTTCTTTGGACTCAGATTTCTCAGAGCCTTTCTTATGGCTATCCTTCGGTTAATTTCATTCATTTCTAGTCTTTTGAGTTTTTTGTAGGCATTCTTCCGATACTTTTCGCTAATTAATTGGTTTTCCGCGTCATTTGATTGACTTTTATTGAGTTTTTCAAATATCTTCTCATGAAATGGACTTTCATTGAAATTGTTTGAATAAAACGTTTGAAGAAATCTTTTATAGCAATCAGTTTTCATCAAATCGTAGATCTATTTGATTAACAATTAATTTGATTATTTTATTTGTGGAATAAAATTCCTGTTCTCTGCCTTTTCAACAATTTTATTATTATTGGGGAAAAGTTATTCCGTTCTCTATTATTAAGGAATGTTTTCATAGAGTTTTTGTTTAAATACCTGTTTCTCTGGTATTGAGAATAAATCAGTGTTTGGGTCTTCGAGTTGTGATTTCACTGAAATTAATGCTTTGTTATCAACATTTACCGCCTGTTCGGCACCGGCTTTCAGATATTTATTGTAAATCTGTTTCGCATAATCGATACGCTATCACAATATAAGTGTAATATAAATTAATTTTCAAAAACTAATCAAAAAATTTATTTGAAGTTTAAAAAAGTCATACCTTTTGTCGTTCAGTAATTTTTTGAAACTTTTTGCAACTCAACCAGAATTTGAGGTTTTCATAGCTGTACTCCTTTTTCAAAAATTGCTGCAATATTTACAAAACAATTTATAATTAGAATTCACAAAAAAGTTTATTAATATTTACCGCAAATATTTTGAGAGCAAATCTATCGGACAGTAATTTATCGAAATCATGAGTCCATTCGCATAGAAAGCGGATATCTTTCGGCAAATCAGTTATTGAACTCATTTTTAAACAAAACTTTTAATGAGATATCAAACTGTGATTGTTATTGAGATTGACTGATAATAAACTGTTATATCTGTTACGATAGGTGTTATGATCGGCGATAGTATCAAAACAAAATCAAAACATGTTTTCAGTACTTTTATTAACCTTTGGCTCTGTTTTTGCATTTAAAGGCTTTTGTGAACGAAATCGCTTTAAACGGACTCTTTTCAAGTGTTTTGCATTCGTTTGAATTTATTCGTCCGAAACAACCATTGGCTTAGAACTGGTCTTTTGAGGGGCAGATGTGAGAACTCCTTCAATGACAGAGCAGTCAGAGTGACACCGGTTGCTATCTCTGTGCTGTGCTCTCTCTTGTGCCTCTGTTTCGCTTTCCGGCACAACTCCTTTGGCGTTTAGCACTAAAATGCTATGGATTTCCAGAGCGCTGTCTACTGAATCAGTCTACTGAAAAGAGTAGTACTGATGCGTATCCTTTGCATACATTTCTCAACCGATGAATGTCTTGTGTTTTCCCATAATTTTAATTTGATTTTTGTGTCCCAACGGGTCAACGGAAAAATTTTACGGACAATGCATTCAAAGACCAATAATTATACGAAACTTATTCATAACGTTTCAAAAGAAAAATATTTGAATTAATTAAAATGTATACGACAAATTTTAATTAGAATGGAAAAATTATTGAAGGTTTAGTTGAGAATGAATAAACATTGAAATTCTGGGAATATTTATTGTTCAGTTGATATTTAGAGCCAGTTCTTGCTTAGGTAAATTTACCAGGTTAATTTATTTCAGTTATTAGATGAGTAAACCAGATTTTTTGGAAAAACTTGTGCCCATAAAAAACAATGAGAGGATACGATGTTTACGGATGTTTGTCCCTAATTACCAACAATTAATTCGTTGTAATTCCTATTTTGGTTAAAAAAAATATGAATCGAATATTTTATCGAAAAAGTGATCGCTTTTTGTCTCATCCTTTTCCCGCTCATAACTCAATGATATTCCACTCATTTGACATCCTTTAGGTTTTTTCATTCAAAACTTTGAAGAATTCATATCAACTTTAATAAAGTTTTTACACTTTTTGACTGAAAAAATGTTTTTGAGATTAATTTTTATTGTTTTCTATTTATCTTTTGCTTTAACTCAAGAATTTAATTATCGAGGTATTAGATCCTTTAAATCGATGGCTTAATGTTTGTATTATATAATTAAAATTAAATAAACTATAGATCAGAATCAATGGAGACGTATAAGTGATAGTTGTGGCGGTCGTCGACAGTCCCCTATAAATATCGATACGAAAAGAATTCAGAGAAATCCGTCCCTAAGGTTGGATCTGTTGGGCTATGATGTGCCGCACAGAAACCTCATCTTTCATAATAACGGACACTCGGGTATGGGATTCTTAATTAACTTAATAATGGCTGAACGAACATTTATTATGATTTCTAAATTATGATTTAGCCCAGCTAAGTTACAGCACTCGAACAGGAAGGCCTCAAATAAGTGGTAGTGCTGTTGGTTCTCGAAGTGCTTACATTTTTGATAATTTGCACTTCCATTGGGGGGATAATAACATTAAAGGAACTGAACATTCAGTCGATAATACTTTTGGTTCGGCAGAGGTATGAAAATTGTATCTTGCATAATTTTACAAGATTATTCTTATTTAAAGTTACATTTTGTTCACTACAACAATGATTTTGGGAGTTTAGCCAATGCTCGGGACAGACCGGGAGGACTGGTAGTCGTCACTGTTTTCTTACAGCTCACCCGACATAACAACAGAGCACTACAGCCTTTGATCAGTGATTTGCCGAAAATCATTAATTATAACTCGAGTTCTCTTATTCGAGGATTCAATTTCGGGAATATATTACCGGATAATAGACGACTCTTTTACAGATACTCCGGGTCTCTGACTACCCCACCTTGCTCAGAAACAGTTACTTTCATCATATTTGCTGAGCCAATAGGAATAAGTGCTATTCAGGTTTGAATTAAATCACTAAAAGATAGAAATTTAATAAATTTTTATTCAAAAAGTTATTGCATTTCAGACGTTTGAACGAAGAGTCACTCAATGGAAGAAAAAATGAAAAACTCATTTCTAATGTCAGAGACATTCAGAAACTCAACGGAAGAATTGTAGAGTTATCGGCTCCAGGCAGGAGACAATCTGACCAAGATGATGAGTTTGATGATTCAAATGAGGACCAAGATTCTGATAATGACTTTTAAATATGAATAAAATTGATCTAGTCAACAAACTTTATTATTGTTTGATAATTGATTTTTAATGTTTCGGTTCATCACTTTATTCTCAATAATGACTCAATTTGATGACAAAAAGTTTTCAATGATGTGAGCAAGTACAAAAAGTTTGAATCAGGCAAAGTGAATGAGTTTTTGGTAATAATGAATTATTAAATGATGTTCAAGGACATTTTTTCCTCAATCACTTAATTGTCCAAAATTTGACGAAATCTATAATTACTATTCAAGTCATTCGCGTCACAAAAAAGCTGTTAATTTAAAAATCAATTTAAAGTAAATTATTGTCTAAAAAATGACTGAATTTTTTAACGACGAAATAAATTATAATTTTATTTCAACCCTTCATTTGATTTGATTTTTTCAATTCTTAAAACTCATAAATTTTGTGTCGAATCGTTTTGAAGATGAGTTAAAAGTTTATTTTTATGCGACTTTTCAGTGAAACAGAAAGAATTGCATAATAAGAATGCACTCGACTTTTCTTCGTTGAGATGTTTTGTAAAACTTTTGTATTTCTCACATCCCTATCGCTTTCAATTCAAAGATGGGACTACCAAGGTATTTTCTCAATCAAATCAACAATCTTAGTTATTAGTTATTGATTTGACAGATCAGTTACACTGGGCTTCTATCGCAAATAGTTGTGGGGGTCGTCGTCAGTCCCCAATCAATATCAATACGAATGCTATGATAAGAAATCCTTCACTCAAATTGAATTTCTTTGGTTATGAAGGACTGCACAAGAATGTCAACCTCACTAATAATGGAGTGACAGGTTCATTATGATAATTGGTTGAGCTTGAACAATTATGTTTATTCATATAATTATAGCTGTAATTAATTTGAACACTAATGACATCAGACCAACGATTAATGGGAGTGCCGTCGGTTCAGAGAATACATATGTGTTTGAAAATTTGCACTTCCATTGGGGCGATAATAATATGATCGGAACCGAACATTCCATTGACTTTAATTATGGTTCAGCGGAGGTATTGCTTTTGGATCTCATTTCTATCGAAAATAATTTTAATTGAATTTTAGTTACATTTCGTTCATTTCAATCAAAAATATGATAATATATCGTCGGCTATGCATCAAAAGGAAGGGGTTGTTGTGGTCAGTGTTTTCGCAGTTTTAAGTCGTGATAACAACTTAGCACTCGATTCAATAGTAAGGCTTTTGCCTGAAATCCGAGACTTCAACACCAGTTCTGTTCTGCGAAGAATCAATTTCTCGAGAATTATGCCAAAGGATAGGCTCCTCTTCTATCGATACTCTGGATCACTGACAACTCCACCTTGCTCACAATCTGTCAGATTCATTATATTAGCTGATACAATTGCAATCAGCCCTTACCAGGTAAACTTTATTCTGTATTTTCCATTTGATTCTAACACTTATTTTAAAAGTTATCTCAATTCAGACTTTTATCCAAAAGAAGAAAAAGCGATAAAATAGTTTCAAACATAAGAAGTCAACAGAAATACAATCACAGAGTCGTTGAATATTCAGCCAATAGTCGACAGGAATTAACGTTATTTCCATACACTTCGCGTGATTTCAATGTTTTTTAAGACAAACATTGGGACAAATTAGACCAACCTTTTGTTTGGGTAGTGGTCGGGAAATGTCTTAATTTGATTTTCCACACTAATTGAGTTAATGACTCAACAAAATGATTTGGAAAACCAAAGTTTTTTTCCAGTAATTAATGAATAAATAAAATGCTAACTAAATTCAAGGCTCTTTCAATTGTATAAAAAAACTCTTCAATTGATTTGTAAAAACCTTTTATTCTGTAAAATCCATTTCAATGTTGAAAGTCATTTAACTTTTTAATTATCAAATAAATCAAAGTTTTGAAACAATTTATAGCTTTTTATTTCATTTGAATTTTTATTATCGATTGGAATATTCTTTTCGTCAAATTAAGTGATATCTCTATAAATACTTTGAATAATTTCGTGAAAGAAAGTCAAAGAATTTCACAAATGTTTTTCATATTTCTATTTCTTTTATTATTATCTTTAGTTTCGACTAAAAAATGGAGTTATCTAGGTGGTCTAGGTGCTATTTCTTTTTATTTTAAATTTTATTTTTAAAATTTATTTTTAGACCAGAAGTGGACGAAGAATAGCCACATTTGTGAAGGCCGTCGACAGTCGCCAATTGATATCAATACAACAAATTTAAAAATAAATCCGAAACTATTTCTCAATTTTAATGGATATAATAAAATACAGAGAAATGTTGTCATCACTAATGATGGCCATACAGGTAATTATACCTTTTGATAAAGACCATGGTCTAATATTTTTAATGATAAAAATTTAGCTAAAATTACTCCAAATTCTCGTTATTACAAACCGAGAATCTATGGAAGTGCTGTTGGTTTGGGAAAGTTATACGTTTTTGAGAACCTCCACTTCCATTGGGGTTATAATAACGTGAAGGGAACCGAACATTCATTCAATAATAAATTTGGTTCCGCAGAGGTTTCAATACATTTATCTTTAATCTTATTATTTACAAAACATTTAATTTAAAGTTACATTTCGTTCATTTCAATCAAAAATATGGAAATATTTCTTCGGCTGTGAATAAAAGGGACGGTATTGTTGTGGTCAGTGTTTTCGCGAGACTGAGTCGTGAAGACAACAGAAGACTCGAACCCGTTATAAGAGTTTTGCCGAAAATACGAGAATTTGACTCAAATTTTATTATTAAAAGATTTAATTTTGAAAGTCTTTTGCCACAAAACAAGCTTTCATTCTACAGATATTCGGGATCATTGACAACACCGCCTTGCTCACAAACTGTAACTTTTATAATATTCTCCTATACCATCGACATAAGTTCTTATCAGGTAAGTTTTGTTTGGTTATCAGCAGACATGGCTAAGCAACCACTTTCCAGGGGGGTCTAGGGGGGTTTTATATAGGATTTTTGGCAAAATTTCTAGGGGGGGTCTAGGGGGGGGGTTTCCTGACTGTCATGGCGGCCATTTTTGCCTTAAATGGCTGTTTTTAGACTAAATCCGGTTTAAATCCAGTTAAATTAGGCTAAATTCAGTTTAAATT
>JAQIXV010001105.1:0-11485 GCA_034700625.1 Tectocepheus velatus
ATATAGAAAATCCGCATTCAGTTCAACATTTGTTTTATTGTTTGAAAGCTTTGCGTAAATATCACCGAAAATATAAGAATTTAATCCATTAGTTAAGACTCAAATCACTAAACAAATCAAAAGAAAAAAGAAAATAAAAATAAATTTTGTATTAAATATAGTTTTATTGGAATGAGTTTTAATGAAAATCATTAATAAAATCCTATTTTCTATTAAAAACAAATTTTGTTACTATTTATGAATTCGATGTGATTTAAAAATTAAATAACTCTTTGAATATTTAATTACAATTAAAACAATAAATAAAAAAAAATTTAAAATATCTTTAAATAAGTTGATTGAGAGTAGAGTCCGATCAAAGTTTATAAATATTACAAATTAATCCGAAATCAGACCTAAAAACCGTTAAATGAGTTGATTAATGAATGTCTTGAATGTGTATTCGAAGCTCTAATTAGTTTGAATGCATTGATTGGCACTTATTTTATGGTTAATCGCAGACATCTCTTCTCCGAAACATATATTTTGGTTATTCGTTAAAAATACATTCAAACCACCGGTACTTCAGTTGACATATAAAAAACAATAACACAATTCATTTGACGCACAAAAACTTTTTCAAATTAAAGCTTAGATTCGGATATCATTTGGAATTAGGAATAATTATATTGCGATTTGACTTCAATTTATCGATCCGTTTCTGTAAGTGAGCGTTAGATGTCTCCAACTCTTCAATTCTGGCCAAAGCGTCCCTCAACTGACCCCCAAAAAAATAATTGTATTACAAATTTAATCTCAATTATCTCAACAAGTGTTACCTCTCTTTGCATTTTTCTTTTTTCAGCTTTAAGTTCGTCTTCGAGACGTTCGGACTCATCGGCAGCGGTTCGGTATCTGGAAAGTTGTGTCTCCAGTCGGGCCACGTTTCCATTCAAGACATTGATCTCTTGCTCACATTTTTTCAGTTTAAACTTATAATCACTGACCAAACGGTTGGCCTCTCCTGTAATCAATTGATTGATAATTTTAAATGAAAATCAATTAATCGATTGAAAGGAGAACTCACTTTGAATATCAAGTTTTGTATCGGAGTTGTGACAGGAGTTGGAGCTCTCGATTAAAGTCAATTCTTCTAATTTATTAGATCTCTGTCTCTCATCTTCGAGGTCTGTCTTGATTTGATTTATTTCGTTTATAAATAGTTTTCTTTCAGATAAAAGTGTTTTGATTTTGGCTTCTAATGAGAATCCGTCGACACCTGCCAACAATTGAGCCGCTTCTTGAGATATCAACGAAGCATTTGTTGGCGTTTTTAATGTGGTGGCGCTCCCACTAATGCCTGATTCAGACCCGCTTTCATCACCGTATGATTCACTTCTTTTATCACTCATATCACCGTTAATCCCATTCATATGATTGTAATCCGAATGTAAGTTAGGGTTGGATTCCTCTGAGTCTATCAGCACTAAACCCGCCTCCTATTCAAGATAATTATGTTTTTGAGTCATTTGTAAAGAAGGCAATCAAAAGAAGGCAATCAAAAGAAGGTAATCAAAAGTAGAGTCAAACCTCTATCAAGTAATCGCGTTGTTTAAGATTTTCGCGATAATAATCGCAGTCTTTTTGTAATTTCTTTAAATCACGAGTCAACTGATCGTATGCCTGTCCACAAAGTAATCAAAAGTAAGAAATTTGATAAAAATTATGTATTTCTTGTAATTCTTGTATCGATTTCTGAGTTCTTCTAAAAACTTTCCGCAAATCACTTAAACTATTTGCGAACTCAAGTCATTCACTGTATGTAATCCAGTCTTCCATAAACAAGTCAAAGGCATCAGAAAGCGATTAGAAAAGAGATATGAGAAAAGTGCCTAGCTTGCATCACTCTAACTTCAACTATATCACTATAATTCACTCGACACTATAATTTTAAAGTCAAAACCATTCATTTGTTTAAAAAAGGAATGCATTCGAAATCTTCGGAAAACATTTCAATTCATTGCATTCAATATTTTTTCGACTAATTTTAGGTATTAACAGATTTTAGTGATATTCAAGTCATGAAAAACAAGAAACGACTTATTCTTTAGTCAAACTTCAGTTGAAACCAATTGTCGACAATATTTTCAAAAAATCTTTCTTTCGGTCGAATTATTGGAATCGAATTTAGAGTTAAAATAGTGGAGAGACTCCACTCTAAGGCTGATAACCTCAGGTCTAAACATAGACCACAAGAGATGATAAGTTTGAGTAAAAACACAAAGTCATCAAATTTTGTGTCGAGTCTATAAAAATTTATGGGCGGATCCGTTTCGATGCCATTTATTTGAATTATTTGAATGAATCAAAAATTCAATTCATGAGATATCAAACATTTAATTAGTCCTTCAGTTGTTTTAATTGAATTAATATTTGATAAATGAAAAAATGATTGACAACTGAAGAGTGAGCCGTCAGTTATATGTCTTTAATAATTGCTTTGGAAAACAATATCCAAAAGAATTAAATCCTAAAAATTTTTGTCTGATTTATATTTTGGCAAAACAAACAAAAATCGACTTCAAAAGGAAGTAAAAAGTTTTTTAACGTTGGGTTCGTCCCAAACACTGTAAGTCTAACCATTAAATTAAAAATATATTATGAGATAAAAATTTGTTCCATTTATTCATATCTTTGAATATTAGCGCAAATATAATAAGTTTTAAAAACCCATTAATTTGTCGAAAACTAAAGAATGAATTCATTTAAATGTAATTCATCTAAAATTTAATTATATGAAAGTCATAATCGCTTGACTCAAACAAACTTAATGTATGCTCAGAATAAACCCTTAAATCTACTCTTTTATAATAAATTCAAAATTAGAACCACTTTTTGGGTAATTAAACTTTTTTTTAACAAAACTCAACTCAAGTCTCGTTATGTTTTGTTTGGAGAGAGAATTGCAATTAAGACGAATATAATGTGAAGTAAACAAAACTCAATGAAAATCGCAGAAGAATTAGAGCAAGAATTTGGACATACCTTAGACTTGTCCTTAAAGTCCTTTTGAAGTCTAATGTGATTCTCTTCGAACTCTTCGATGTCATCCTTGTAGAGGTCGACCTGATATGTGAGGGCCTGCTTTTCGTTGTCCAACTGTGCGTTGTTTACCATTGCTTTACGAAACTTTTCGTCCAATTCATTAAATTGATGCTAATATTGAATAACATTTTTTTTATAACGTTTTTAATTAATGTAATGTAATGTGAGATCACATAACAAAACAATACAAACCCTATATTCTCTGGCATCAGAAAACGGTGTATCCAAAGAGTCTTCACTACTTCTTCTGGAACCGGTATAAGAAGAACAGCGACTCTTTAGAGACAACAAATCAATAGAAAGGATTAATTATATGCATAAAAGATGAAGACAATAGTAGTTTACATCTTTGGCAGTAACGGGAGTTTTGATGGCACTACTGGTAATACCAGTCCCTCCACTATTGCCGAAGAGTTCGAAGTGTCGATCACTCATTTCTTCGGACTCTTTCTGTTGTTTCTCCAACTCTTTCATTCGTATTTCTCGGGCCTCAGCCCTGGCCTGTCTTCGGGCGGCCAAACGCGCCTCAGCCTAACAGACAATAAAATGAGTCAAACAAACATTTTTAGCAAATCATTAGACCTAAGCTTTTCTTGCATTTAATTGTCATTTTGAAGACAAAAACAACTGAAGTCTGACAAACATTGTTTCAAAATGTAATACAATTGAAGTGAAATTATTTGGAAGAAACAAAACAATTGGAAAGGAGGACAGTCAGCGATTGATAACCTGAGACCCGTATATACCTATAATTATTTGACATATACTCAGAATAATAGGAGGAGTGAATCAAATGAAAATACGGAAGGGAAGGGAAAGGAAGAGTAGAAACATTTACCTCATAATAAGCATTGATTTGTTGAGAAACTCTCATAATCTTAAGACCAGAATCTTTTGAATAATTAGACTTTGAATTACTGGAAGACACTAAAGGCTTATGTCTTTTATATTCGTTATAATTGCGAATATATAAAAGTATTGGTAATAACTTTTGCATCATTTGAACTGAACTTTTTGCAATTTCACCATTTGATGACATTTTCATAAATATTTTATTACTTTTATACCAAATACCAAACAATTGAAAACAGCTTTCGCTTCAAAACTATTACTCAAATACTGTTATAATTTCTGATAAATAATATAATAAAGCATTAAATCAAATGAATTTTTATTTGAGAGACATTTCCAAACGTTTCTTCATTTGAGACTACATTCAAATGAAAGTCTATTTTTGAGTCCATCAGAGAAACTGTTTAAACGGCACTTCTCTTGACTTTCATTTGGCTCTTAAGCTGTGACTCACGACATGTGCATCACTTCTCAAATTTATTTTAAGATCAGTTCATTTCTGAAGACTTAGAGGAGAGGATAACCTCAAGCGTTAATCGCAAGCATTTGCACAAAAATTAATGACATTTATAGTCAAACAGTTTGACTCAAACTCATACCTCTTTAAAACTGTTATCATTTAATATACAACTTATCGCCAATTGGATTGACATCGGATCAAATGTTTGAAGAATAGGTTAAATACTTTGGGACTTCAATTTGGTTTTTGACAGAAAAAAAGAGTCAAACTTCCAGTACTTATATAGAAATGACATTAGTTTTTAGGAAACGGATAAATGTTTTGGTTTTGATTACATCGAAAATATTTGAGTCTTTTAGAGATTAAAAGTAATGTTTATCTTTGAGAAAGACATGGATTAAGACATGGATTATATTGAGATAATTGAGAAATTCATACCAAATTGTCCATGTGTTGCAAAGTCTGGTTATCGGAGCCCTGAGCCCGAGTTCGGGCCGACTCTCTTGTGGCTGTCGTTCCCTTTTCAATCATTTCCTTATTAAACATTTGGATGACTTTAATGAGTCAAACATTTATAAAATTCAATCAATTTTTTGCTTTTTCAGACAAAAACAATGTTTTATTTGTCGACAAATTATTGAGAAAAACACAAAATTTTAATCATAAGTTAGATTTGGTTTTAATGATAACATAACTAATCGTTTAAATCAAATGAGAGGTTATTTATGTTAACTCACGAAACAGTTTGACATAAATAGCATTGAATTGAATTATTTTATTAGTTTTTTAACTCAAAAACAAATTCAATTGAATTGCAAACACTTTTTCATTTGATTTTACACTAAATTTCAATATAAGGAGTTTAATGGCGTTTAGTTTGTGGGAGAGGTTACCATAACAACCATAACACACAACAATTAATTATATTCATAAACAACGTTACGACAGACATTGGGAGGAAGATTCAACACCGACTCACTCTTCGCTATTGCGTTAAAAAGATGCAAACGATTGCTAAGATATTATCACAACTCTGTCACCTTTGAAAAAACAGTTAAATCTATTTTAGCATGATAACTTATAAAACTTTGTACTAGAAATAATATCTTATTTAATAATAATAAATTAATTTGATTAGTGACTATTTGATACTCAATTTAAAGCCAATTAAAGTTAATTAGGGTTTGAAATACAATCAATACTTATTGTTATGTTGTGTTTGAATTGTTATATTTGTGTCAATATTGATGTGATATGAGTTGGACTTAATTATTGGCATTTAATTGATGTTAACTTTAAATACAATTTAATTCAATTAAAGTTAAGTCAAATTCATTCGTCGATTAATTAAACTTTAATTAACAAAACGATTGATTATTTTTTAACCAAAAATGGATTTAAACAATATTTTATGAATTAATTGTCGATTAGTTTGAAAATTGAATTTGAAATTCAATTATTTGATTAAAATGTTTAAGAAATTGAAAGAAAAGGTGTCGACAGTTACCACGGAGATTGAGTCCACGACCCGGACCAGATTTCAGGGCCTCAACACCCAGGCCTCCCAATACATCGACAAATTGGTAAACAATATTTGATTTAATTTCTCAAACTTTAAATTAACAAAAAATCTCTAAAATTTGTTCACAATTTCGATGCAATGAATACCAGGTTTTGGTTGAAACTAAAAGTGTTAATCCGTTTACTTAAATGTTATTTCTATTAATGATCTCAAAAGTCAATAACTTTTGTTACGTAAAGAAAAAAACAAAATTTAAATAAATATTTTGGCAAACATTTGATGTGAACTCAACTAAACTAGTGATCAATAGTCTGTTTGTTATATAAACCTATTTTTATCCACTTTTTCTCATAAACTCTCTTTTGATTTAATGCCCAAACAATTGACTCAATTTATTTTGAACTTAACTTGACTATTTTCCAAAGCGACCTTGCTTCTATTGCTTCTATTTAACCGTATCAATCAAATTCAAACTCAATTTATTTTTCTTCTCTTATTTATTACATTTCAATATATTTTTGTTATTTTTAGTCTTGAATTTCGTAATACATTCTTAAAAGTTGACAAAAATATTAATAAGTTTCTCTCTTTGACTAAATTTAAGATAAAATAAATCGATTGAAAGCAAAATAAATTGCATTAAAAGCGATATTAATTCAAATGATATTCACATGATTTTAGTGATCGCTTATTATGTTTTAAATTTTCTTATATTTAAATATATTTTTGATCTTAAGGTAAATAATACCTCAAATGCAGCGAAAGACGAATCCGAAAGTAATGGTAAATCTGAGGCATTGGGCGCCACTTCTGGTGACAACACTTCGGATTTGCTTCAATTGAATGACGAAAATGATGTGAAAACTGGCGATAAGTCAACAAATGATTCAAATTTAGATCACTTCAGTTTAGTCGAGTTGGACGACGACTCCCCCGCAAAACACTCATCCAATCTGTTGAACAGCTCTTCGGTGTCAGACAGCGATTCATTCTTTTCGATGACACCGACCCTCTCGACTCCGACCAATAATTTTGTGCCGCAATCGGACATTGAAAGTGAATACGAGAGCGAAACTCATTCCAGAAGTTATTCCGTCGATAGCGTCAGTAAAGAACAGTTACTCGAGTTATGCATTAAATTGAAAGAAAGGGGAAAGAAATATAGGGAGAGATGGGCTGAAGTGGTCAAAGCATATCGTCATCTCTTCGAGGAAAAGGAAAAAATGAAAAAAGTTTTGGCCGACACTCAGGACAAGGCTTTGCGACGAATCAATGAAATGAAAGAACAGTCAAATTTAGAACAACAGGCAAAACGACATTTAGAGGAAAACTTGAGAATTGTTATCGAGGAAAAAGACGAGAAAATCAAAGTGTTGCAGACCAAGATTACATTACTCAATGATAATGACATCAACCCACAGACAAATCATTTGTTAGATTTACAGACAAATGACCAAAAAGACAATCAAATGAAAGAATTAAATGAAAAGAACGAACGGTTGGAAACACTTCTGACCCGATGTAAGGAATCGCTTAAAACAAATAAAGAAAAGATAATTGTTTTGAATAACGAAAACGAAGATCTCCTCAATTATAGGGAAAAATACAATAAAATTAGTGAAGAATTGGAAATATTTAAGAAACAAAACGAAGAAAAGAGTCTGTATTTCGCTGAAGCAAAACAGAAACTACACGAAGAACTCGAGGCCAGGAATATAATCGTTAGGGAACTCAAGGATCAAATTGAACGCAAAAAACAAGATTTCTCTTCAATTGAGTCAGACTTGAAGACAAAAAGTGATAAAATCAAAGAACTTGAGGACAAAATCGTTGGAATTGAAAGAACCACAGAAGAAGATAAGCAAAATCTAATCCAAGAGCTTTCCAGAGGAAAATCTGCTGCCATTCATCTGATCCGAGACGAGACCGGAAAGAAATTATTGAATTTATCGGAGGAATGGAAACTAAAATATGAAGAACTCGAGAAAGAAAACAATGAATTGAATCGTTTGTTAACTGAATCGGAATCGAGTAATACATCGAATAAACAAATGATTTTAGTCGACAACAGAAAACAAATCGAAGAAACAAATAAAACGAACGAACTGTTGAAGAATGAGATCAAAGAATGTCAAACAAAATTGAATCAAACCATCGATGAACTGAATAAAGCCCAAGAAATTCGTGAAATTGAAAAAAATAATTTGGAAAAACTATTATCAGATTCAGAGAAGAAATCATCAGAACTTTCCAATGAAATCCAAAGACTTAGCGAACGTTCCGCTAATTTGGATGAACTCAAAATCGAATTACAAAATAATGAATCCCTCCTCAGAAGTGCAGAACAGAAGACAGACGACGCCAGACGTGAATTGGAGTCATTAAGGAATCAATTGGAAGAGAAGGAGCTTCTGATGAATCAATTGAGAGAAGAGAAAAAGTCGTCTGAAGAGGATTTAAATTATAAATTAAATGCTTTACAAAACCATTTGCAACAAATGAGTATCACTTCAGAAGAGTCTAAAACATGTGAAGAAAATAGTTTGAAAACTCAATTAAATGAATATTTAAACGAATCGATTGAATTCAAACAAAGAGTTAATGATTTAGAAAATCAAATCAAAGAAAGAGACGAAAAGATTAAACTTTTTGAATCGAAAAATCAATTTTTGGAAAAGAATATAAACGAAGAAAAGGAGAAATTCGATAAATTTGAAACAAATCTTAACAAACAAATCGATAAATGTGTTGAAAAAATTATTGACGAAAATAGACTCGAAATCGAAGATTTGACGAATAAATTGTCTGAAAAATCTGGTCATTTGGTTAAGATATCTGAAGAACTCGAAGAATGTAAACAACGTTTAAGTGAATCAAACAATATTTTGGCTGAAAAAGAAAATAATGAAAAATCACTTCAAACCGAATTCAGTGTCAGAGCCGAGAGAATCGAAAAACTAGAGGAAGAGCTCAAAATTTTTAAGGAAAAGTTGCAGAACTCAGACGTAGAGATCGAGCGCTTGACTCAAGAGAATGGCATCTTTTGCGACAAAATTAAAGAAAAAGAAACGTTTAATAATGAAATTCAATTGAAATGCAATGTTTTGAGCGAAGAGTTGGAAAAATCGAAGGAAGAGTCAAATATTGGTTCTGAAAATCTAAATAAAATCAAAACCGAAAAAGAATTTGAAATAAATGAATGCAAAAGACGTCTGGAATCAGAAGAAAACAAAAATAGCGAACTTTTATCAAAAATCAATGCATTTAATGAAGAGATCTCTTCTTTGGTCCAAATTAGAGAACGGCTCGAATCTACTGAAGCGACAAATAATGAAATTACAAATGAAAACAAAAAATTAAAAGAAATTATTGAAGAAAAAGAAGTTTCAATCAAACAATTGAGAGAAGAATTGGTTTCCAGAGAAGAATCGATTGAAGTGAAGACAAATGAATTGCAAAAACAATTGGATGTAAAAGAGAGTCAATTAATTGATTTGAATAATGAACTCAAAGCTATTAACCAAAAATTGAGTTCAGATTCGGAGAGATATGAGTCAGAAATGAGTGAAACTAAAAATTTGAAAAAACTTTTGAAAGAATTCAAAAAGAAATGCAAAGATTTGAATGATTTCAATGAAAAGATAGTTAACGAGAAAAATGATTTGATTAATGAAAAAGAAAATTTGGTTTCTTTGAAGTCAACTCTTGAGGAAAGGCTTTCAACGTTTGAATTGGAGTTAAATAGAGAAAGGGATGAAAGAAAACAAGTTTTAGAAAATGAAAAACAATATGAAAATGATTTGCAAGAGTTTAGAGACAATTATTTGAGTTTAGAAACGATTAAAAACGAATTGAATGATAAATATATTCAACTGAAGACTAATTTCGATTCGAAGTGCAATCAAATCAATGAATTGAATGAAATGATCGAAAAATTAAAAAATGATTCCGACTTTAATTCAAAACAATTTGAAGAGAAAAACAAATTTATCGAAGACTTGGAATCAGAACTGAATCACAAAAACAATATTATTATTGATTTGGAAAAAGATATCAAAACGAGAGACCAATTGATTGAAGACTTTAATTCAAATACTGAACAAAACGATTCATTAAGAGTTGAATTTGAGAAATGCAAACAACAAATCATTGAATACCAGAAAATTGATTCTGAATTCAAAGAAATGAGTAAATTATGCGAAGAATTGAAGTCAAGTTTGGCTGAAAACTCGATAAAACATATGAATGAAATCGAGTCTATGAAGAGTCAAATGTTGCAAATAAAAGACCAAAACGAAGCGATTGTCGAAAAACTTTACAAACAATTGGAAATCCGCGAAACAGAGTTGGATGAGAGCCGAATGTCTGTCGAATCGCGTCACAACTCAACCACTCAGGAGTTACTGTCCATAAAAAATGATAACTCGAGACTCAAACAAGAATTGGAAGAAATGTTGTCTAAAATCCAAATTCTTGAGAAACAATTGGAAGAATCAAACGAAAAGTCAAAGGAATGGCAACAAATCCAAAACAATACTGAAAATAGTAGTGAAGAGAAAAATAACGGTTTCGTCGAAAAAATCAATTTATTGGAATCAAAACTTCAGGAAAAAGAACAGGAATTCGATGAAAAAGTTGAAAAATTTCACGAAAATGAAGACAAACTTATTTTCAATTATAAGAAACAAATCTCTTCATTGGAAACAGAACTCAACGAAAAGAACTCAGCGCTGGAAGAGGTCCACGAATACTATCAGCAAAGGCTTAAAGACAAAGACAACGAACTTAAATGTCTTCACTCAGAGTTTGGCTCGTCTTCTGTTAACGAACACACATATCAAGTGAAAGCAATGCAGAACTCATTACTTCAATATCAGTGAGTTTTTAGATTTTTATTTTCAAATTTAATTTAAAACAAATTTTTTGTATTACTTTCAGAGAAGAAAACGTTCGCTTAAAAGAGTTGTTAAATATCAGACGTTTCGCAGAGACTCATAACTCAGAGAACACACCACTCCTGTCAGGCGTTCATTTGCCAGAACCCACAGAATATGAATATTTGAGAAATATTTTGTTTGAATTCATGGTCGGGAGGGAACCCGTCGTAAGTCTTTTGTTTGTTTTATTTGAATTATTATTGATTTAAATGATTTGTTAAGACATTAGCGAAAGTGATCGCCGCTGTCATGAGGTTCAGTAGTGACCAAACGGATCAGATCATCAAAAAACAAGAATCAAATCAATTGAGTTCTTCATTGAGACAATTCAAACCGATTTAAGACATAAAACGATTTATTTATTCCACTCTTTTGTAAAAAAAGTTTTAAATTTTATAAAATAAGAGATATTTTCAAAATTAAAATCTCTTTTAATTGAATTTTAGTTATATTTTTAATTAGACTTTTATTAAATTATTTATAAATAATTGTTATGTAATTGAAAAACAAATATTAAAATATTAATAAAATGAAATCAATATTTGGAGAAATTGTGTGAAACTATTAATCAAATGAATTTCGTCTCTTCTGTCGTTTTCCTATAAAATGCTTTAAATTCTTCTATTTTTT
>JAQIXV010001106.1:0-11456 GCA_034700625.1 Tectocepheus velatus
CAACAGCGGTCACTCCTCGGGAGAGGGAGAGGGAGGGAGAGAGGGAGAGAGAGAGAGAGAGAGAGAAGTGTTATCTTTTATTTAACTTATTTTCTGAATTTATTTTCATTTACTCTTCAAAAAACTGCTCAAAAGAATCCAATTTATTTCTCCACTTTATTCAAGTTTTCAAAACCAATAAAATCGTTTTCAAAGTACAAAAACATTCACAAAATTTTCGTTCAATTTTTTCATCAAAACTAATACTCATTTAGAGTAAGACCTGAAAAAAATACGAAAAAAATGCTTAAATATTAATAAATAAAAAAAACGATTAAAAGAGATAATAAATGATAAAAAAGTGTTGAAGTTATACACAAAATATAAAACAACTAGAATTTCAATTGAGTCTACAATCGAGGCAATAATTACTGCAAAAAGAGTACTGAATGTAATTATTTATTTATAAAGCCATTGATAATTGGACTCTAAAACAGAGCATTAGTTTAATTAAATACTTCGAGTGTCTCATACTTTTCGAAGACTACGGAATGGGAGGGAAGGGAGAGATAAACATTGGGAACAGCTTTTCAAAGGCTAAGAAATTACGATAATATAAATACAGAATTAATTCTCATTTAATTATAAATTTTTCTCTCACTATATAACTCTCCGTTTGTGTCAATTCAAGTAAATCTCAACTCAAACGGGGATAAAGTGGGGAAAGGAGTGCAGCACTCAGGGATCACCTGGGATCCATGGCAACGGCAAACTAAAAATAAACTTGGTAATCCTCAGAACCCAATTATAATCATACAAAGTATTACAGCGAAAGCCACTCATTAAAAATATTCTTGAAAGACGAGCAAGATAAGAAAAAAAGCACAGAGATCAATCAGAAATTCGCCTTGGTGACCAAACAGAACTGAATCAAATTGAATGAGATGAAGAATATCTATCAAACTGACAAAAACAGTCCAATTCATCAGATGTTTGAATAATTTATTGTTTATTTTATTCACTCGTCTCTCAACTTATTCTGTGCCACAAAATCTCATTCAGAGAACTGCACTACTATTCTACTAAAGAGATGGTGTCTCAGAAATCCTCAACAAAATTACTATTGATAGCACAGAATAACTGACTGTTTATGTGCTTCCAGGGCATAGGCTTAGGCATTGGTCACCAGTTTTTATAAGCCTTTAATTTTTTGATCGCATTACGTGAGCAAAGAGTGGAAGAGTTTTGGGGAAAGGGAGGCAATGATTTAGTAGTTTTCATATACACTCTTCTGTGTGTAATGATCGCCAATTCTACTTAGAAGGCTGTCCCCTAACTCCTAAGGAAACTGTCTTTGATTGCAGTTATAAAGACCTAAAACTCTAAGAGATTTTTCGCCTAAAACTCAGTCTTCAGTTCAATATCTTTGTTGTGATTTGAGTTCTGCAGAGAAGTCGAGAAAATAATAAACAGAAGAAAATAAAAACAATTTTACTCTAAAAGAGAGATAAAACCCGAATCGAGAATGACTTGAATTAACAAAACTGCACAGCACTGCACACAACGGGCAAATTGAAAGGAATGCTATCGCTTGGGGACAAGGGATCAATTTTGTCGACTATTCTAACAAATCGCTATAATTTTCAAACAAACGCAACGATCAAAAACATTGATATCATTATCATTGATATAAAACTGTAATTTTGTAAATGAGATCAGAATATTCGTTTAACTGTGAATTTGATCTAGATCACTCTGAAAATCAAGCACAAACAATTTATTTTAATTATTCGAATGGGAGGGAGGGATGGAGAGAAAGAGAGAGACGCTATCACTTTATGACATAATAAGTCCAATTCACATAATATTGACAGTAATCCTGAGCTGAGCTGAGCTGACAAATGCAGTCACTACTCCTCCTCCTCTACTTTAATGCCTAAAAACCAGTGCCATTCAATCGATGGACAGATAGTCCACAAATATTCTCTATGTGTCTAATCAAGTAATAGCATAACAGACTCTCTTCTCAACTAAAGTAGTAACTCTCTAGAAGTGAACAGAAAGATGATCAAGATAAACTAGAAAATCAACTTTGTAATCAGAGAGAGGAGAATTAAGATAGTAGTCATTAAACTCATGTAATAAACATTTACTTTAAAGTCTCAAAAACAGTAATTATTTTAAAGCAAAACTATTACTCAAATCTAAATACACCCGAAAAATAAAAATGTTTACAAAAGACGTCAAACCAAACGACAGCACATTTTAAGTGGAGAAAAACGCACAGAATATTCTCGTTAATACTTTTTTTCTATTAGAGCACAGAATAAAAGTGGAAAACAGGACTTTAATCCCATAACCAAAGGTATAAACCCAGTAATCCTTTTCGACAGAGAAGCGAACGGTTGAGCGAAAAATTGTTTGACCCTGAGCTAAGACAAGAAAAACATGTGTTTTAATTGACATTGATATTAATCGAGGAGACGTGTCATTCATTTTTCTGCCACTCAGTGTCCACTACATAGAGTGTAGGCCATCGATAAACAGCTAACGAGAGTTCACGAAAGGGGACAGACATAAGATGAAAAATATGTCTGATTTATCACATTTTCATTCATAATCTTTTTTATTCTGGGAATAAAAACCATCAGTTTTTCTCCTCTCCCACTCATAGGCAACGGATATAACCATATAATGGATTACTCGGTGTCTTTGACCCCGTTTTCGGTCTGAAAATTATCTGACATTTTATTATCGATACATCACTTCTTGTGGTCTCAGTTTTTGACACAAATTCTTAGAATTTTTTTCAACAAAACTCATCAATAATTCATAGGAATTGATGAAAAAATGGTGAATTTCATCGGAGCTTATAATCAGTTCATAAATGATATTAAGTGCAGAATATTCCGAGAATTCTGCCATAAATAGGGTTTGAATTCAATATAAATGTCTCTAAAAAAATATAATGTTATTCTGTGCTCTGGTTTTATCCCTTACATTGAAATTCATAACACAATAATCTTGGAATTGTATTTTGCAACAGGATGTAATTTATTAGGCGTAGATGATATTTCCTATTTATGACCCTGCTTTAAATTCAAATGAAAATCACCTGATTAAGAACATCCTGGCAATTAATTTGTATTGTCGCTTTAAAAAGGTTAGTTTGTTTCTAAAAGACTAAGAATAAACATTAGATAAATCCTAATTATCAAGTTAATTCAATCCTATTTTTTAATATTGAAGGACTAATGAACGCAAAAATCACAATAATTTTGGTCATTTTAGTGGCCATTTGTGTTGAATCAAAAGTTCAACCCAAAGGTTTGTCACTTAAAAACATATCTTGTTCAATTAATATTTAAAATTTAATGTTTTAAAAAAATATCTAGATGTTTATACGGGTGAAAATGAGATAATACCAAGTACATTCATACCACAGCCTTTTGAAGATTCTGAAATGCTTGATCAACATGATCAGGGTTCGAATAAAGAGGGAAAGGCCGAACATGACCAAGGTTGACCAAATTAAAATATAATCCTGATTTAATATTAATTTTAATTTTCAGTAAATAATGACCAGACGGTATATCCTTACGTACCAGGGGAAGCTTACCCGAGGCCGGTACCGAGACCAGGATAAAATTCAACAACCAAGATCATTTATTTAAAAGCATAAATAATCTATCAATCAGTTTTCCAATAAACCAATCAAAATATAATCTTGTACTTTTTATTTATTGACTTGACTCAGGGCTCAATAAAAAGGGCAATATTTTTGTTGCAAAACATATTCGGATGACTTTATTACTCGAACCCCAAAACACTAACTCCAAACTCATTGCACAGAATATTCAGACGAACAGAATATTCGCTGACTTTTTATTATTCGATAACGAATTTGATGGCAAACTATTGATCACTAGAGTGGGGGCTATCGCTTAGGGGAAGACACACTGAGAGCTAAGGCTCTTCTCGTTTTAATGTCAAGAGTCATATAGACAGTCACTCAGCTTATACTGACTGTGCGATTGTTTGACACAAAACGGAGAGTATATATGTTTTTTTCAGACGACTCCCGTCTCTCAATCGATACTCTATTGACGGATATATAAAACTTCAATTAGAAGCTGAAGAATGGGAAGAATCAGTCATTTATTTCTTCTTTTAAAAAATCGGCTCTTTTTTTGAGTTCAAATTCAAAAGAAACGGATCTTTAGTTTAAGGACTGACTTGAGTTTAGACGACTTCCTTAAAAGTCTTAAAGAATTGAAATTTTTGAGAAAAACTGACGAAAAAAATTTTGAAACAATTTTTTTAGATTAAAGACTTCAGTAGAAAAATATATATAAAACTCAGTGAAAGAGAAAAGACTTCAATTCTTTTTTTTTATGTGAAAAACAAAAATAAAATTTGAGTTTTTTTCAATGGATTTTCGGTACTTTTTCTTTGAACACAATATTAATTGCTATCGAATAGGCGTTTGAATCAAACTTTCATTAAAAGACATTTCAAAAACTGAAAACACATTTTTCTCTTTCACAGCAAAAAAGTAGTCATTATTTGATTAAAACTGAGGACAGGTTTCCAGAAAGTCTTTTCCAGACATCAGAAGAAGTAAAAGAGATTTCCATTCAATTGATTATTGATTCGCAAACTCTATGGGAACTGATGTGTAAGCAATCGATCAAACGTTATATCAATTGATTTATACTTAGAAACGAAATGATTGATTGAATTGAAATTCAAACAAATAGTTTCGGGTTATTCTTAGCTCAGAATCTAACTATTTCTAGCAATCAATTGCTACCAAGATTATTGATAACACAGAGGGAGAGCTGCACACAGGGAGAGCAGTCATCTATAATTGAGGCTCAAAATTGGATTCAATTATAAAAATGTCGTTTTCTATAGAAATAAGTCTCGAAAAGAGTCAAATCAATTCAAAAGATGGAAATCACATGAAATCTGATAAATGAGACGAAAATCTAATTTTCTTTCACTTGATTGAGGACTTCAAAAACATTTCAATCAAATGATTAAAATTAAACTCAATTTCAGTGAAAATTGGAAATAAAATTCTTAGAACTTTAATGAATTTCAAAGAATAAAAAATAAACTTGCAAGAGCAATCAAATGAGAGGCCAGAAAAATCAAATTATAACCAATTCAGACGATTTATGACACAATTCTTTGAAACTGAAAGGAAAGGCTTCATTTGATTTAACATTTAAAGATCCGTTCAAACAGTACGTGACTCTCACTAATCACCAGTGATTAACCTTGTACAATTTAATGAACCAAAATACCCCTAACACCACGACTAGATTAAAACTCTGGACTATCACTCAAACGGAATAGTGGGAGGAGTGCTACACAACAACTGCACAGACGACTGAACAGTCACTCCGTACCGACGGAACGGACAGTTCATTGGGAATAAAAGGAGAGACTATTCTATTCATTCGCTTTAATAGATTGAAAGATATTTTTGGCGAATCGTTATATAAATTACTGTCCATTAAATAGAGCTGTCATTTTCATTTTGATTTACACAATTATGCCCATGGTAATTTATTAAACACCAGTTTTTATCTCGCCAACTGAAAAGCTTTAGCTGAGAGGTCTTCCCATTTAATACACAATACGGTAACTAATTATCGGTTTTATTGTGAATTGATTTCAATCAGATAAGAACCTGATTACTATCATTAACATAAATTATCCTGGCTATAATATTGAATAAGAATTTGATTGATAAGATAATAATAGTTTGCGGATAAATTACTGGCGAATTCGTGTCAAGAATTTTAATCGAGTCAAGTCTTAATCGAAGTCCATTCACAAGAATATTCTGAGCGGAAAATATTTCACAACTCTATGAAATTCAAGAAAAAAATTTATTGAAGTCTAACCACACATGGAGTGGAATAATGGACATCCATTTCATTCCCAAAAAAAACTTTGTAGATAACAACAGAGACGCAACCAAGATTAAAAGGGAAAATATCCTTGATTACGCGTGTGAATTTTCACGAATAGAGAATAGTAGAATTACCAAGATTCTAAAACAAAAACTTACCATATCAAGATCACTTATCTTGCTAATACTTCTCAGATAAATGTTGACTTTTACAACGGACGGACCATCTAGAACGTTTTGAACGGAACAAAAATTAACAATGTGCATCTTGTTTGTTTCATTGTGTATCTGATTGATTCCTATCTTATTATTAATTGATATTTTTTTGTGCTTGGTTATTTTTCTTATCTAAAGATTTATCTTAAATGACAAAAAATACAATGAATTTCATACGACTGAACAGAATTGGCACAACACTAGTCGTAACGGACGGACACGCAATGAGAAACACATTAAGTAATGATAGAGTAGAGGGAAAAGGATTAGTGTATGTGTGAGTCCAGTCTTATGGCAGACCAGAGGATATATATATTCGTTGGGAATGGGGTTATCGTCACTCAATACGCACACAGAATATAATTATATATAAATATTATTGAATGAAAGGAATGACTGCAATGTTTTCACAGTTCAGAGGATAGGGATTCGCGAAAAGGAATTAATGGTCGAAATCAGAGACATTTATATTATACGTATATATATTATATCTAAAACATATAATATATATAATATTGCGTGTGTTGTATAGACCAACGGAAGAGAGAACAGAATAAATTGAGTTTCTCTTCATATCCCGACAGCCATTCCCTCACAAACGAACGGCACTCATACTATGTATTAATAATTTCAGAGCAAAAGCAATATATGTGTTATGTTTTGTCGACTCATATATCGAAATGAATGAATGAAAACATAACAATCGATTCAATGGCTTTCCATATGGATTGACACAAATGACAGCTTAACAACTCTTTTCTCTTAAGCGAGGAACAAGATTTAGCAATCAACAAATTTATCTAGTCTATTACCAAATTTGAGAAATTTAAGAAAGTCGATTTAAAATGAGCTTGGTCAGTTATCAAAAGACTGAACCTTTTAAAGATCAATTAAAATCAACAGAAATAAAAACAACAGGAAATCACTGCACGAAACAGAGGGATAGGTATCACAGGGAAGAGATAGTTAACAACATGAGGGACAGACACTTACCATGGTAACATCATCAATGCGGGAGATGCTTCTTATGTAGACGTTTACGCGGACTATTGCGGGTCCGTCTAAACAGTGGTCACATCGATTGTTATAACAATAGATCAGACAATATATAGATTTCATATATATTTCAGACACATATATGACATCGAGTTATAGAGCGGCCAAACATAGAGATCACAACACAAACCATCGGACAATAGGGTTGAGACATAATAAGAGATAAATTTTAAAGAAAGAAATTTTTATCAGATTTTCTGTTATATAACTAACGAAGAGAGAGAGAGAGAGAGAGAGAGAGAGAGAGAGAGAGAGAGTCTGTTTATTATTAATATTTCTTTTGAGTTAAAGCCATTAAAAATGGACAGACATGTAAGGAATGGTAGACATGTTTTTCATGTTATAATGCATTTTGATTCACAACAGACAACACAAAAAGAGATCTATTTTTAAGGCAAAAACGAATTCCAAAAGAAATACAACAAATGTTTTTGAAAAGCAGGAAATGTTTCAGTAGTTTAGCGAAAGATTTACAACTTTTCCCATTGAATGGTGTTTTGCATGCATTCAAATCCAGTGCTGACTAAAAGACAAGACACTAAACGACAGTAGCATTCATTTCGTGCAGAGGAATGGGTTTACGGCACTCAACACAAAATGCAAAATAAAAGGCAGGCGTCAGACCGTGCAATATCATCGAGAAGATGATGACCAAGATCATTATCATCATCATTATGCAATGAATAGAGCCAAGCTCATTTTGGCGTAGTTTTCTCCCAGCACCCCCCTCACATGGCCAAAACCAATTTAGGAAAATCACACCAGGCAAGTTCTATCTAGATAAAAATAATTGCACTCCAAGTAAACTATCTTGATAAATTAATTATTTATGAAAACAATTGAAGTTTTCTTTAGATTTTCTATTAATTAGAAAATTATTTAAATAAGAAAATCGTTAAACAATTGCTTTCATTATTCCCTTTGAGAGGAATTCCTAATAACTTTTCTTCTCTTATATATAATTCTTGTGTCAATCAATAACATTAAAACCCAGAATAAGTAGAAAAAATTATTTAATCATAAAACTTATTGTGCAATCAAACCACTCACACAATGATGGAATCCCTTTCGTATTGAAATAGGAAGGGATTCCATCAAAAACATAAAATACATACAAAATGTGTATAAAAACTAATAATATTTTAAATATTATTTTCGGCCGAAAAACAGCCAAAAGATAGGGTTTGTTGTGATTTTAGGATTATTGGAGGGATTGGCAACAAATATATCGAATCAATTTGTTTATATGTTTTTCCTTCTCAATAATTATCTAGATAATTTGTGTTTCGAACTCAGATAGACAGCCCATCATCTGGCGAAATGGTTGTGCACTTACCTACTGTTCCCTGTGTGTTGTTGAGACCTAATGGTCGGATACGGCTGTCATATCTTCCATCGCCGATAATTGAGTCTAATATACGCTTTTCAATGGCTCTGATGTTAGCGCTGGCCCTAAAAAAGGACAGAGAGATCGTTATCTAGTTCAATCAACGTTAATTGAACTAAGTCTTGGTCATATAAATCACTGCAATCAATTAAAAGTCTTCCACAAAGCGATTGTCTTGAATTTATTGGAAAAATTTCCTGGAATTTCTCGATTATGGTCTCGATCTAGTTCATATAATATATTGCGAAAGGCGTATCCATTTTAGACAAGCATAACTTAAGTCAATGAACATGATGAGATTTGTTAATAAAATCGATTAAATTGATGATCTTGATATTTTCTCAATTATAAGTTTCAAAACAAAAATATTGATCAATCTAGTTTCTAGGTTAAATCAATGTTCAAATCGGATTATATGAATTTTGAAATGATTCATTGTAATCTAGCATGATACTTAATGATACTTTTTCTTGCCAAATTAATAAAATCCGATTTCAACCTAACTATAATCTCGGATATTTTTCTCCAGAATTTAATCTTCCATTAACTCAAATAATCGTTTTTCAACGATGCATCATGATCATTTAATAAGTTATTTCAAGATATTTTCAAATATTATATATTGAACTCTTGGGTATTAAAAAATAATGACTTAATAATAAAAATATAACATAATAGCAAACAAAAAATGTCATTTCAACAAGGTAATTACCGAATGAAATATGATTGATCAAGTTAAATTTATTCAATGGTATGGATTAAGTTTATTCAATCAGAAACTCTATGATATGGTTTGAGATCAACTGAAAAAAATCTATTCAATCGATTTTTCTAAAGGCACTCAAAATAGCTTATAATCGAGTCTCAAGTTTAGAGCAGAAAAAGTATTTCACTATTTTCTCATATAATTTATGAGAGAGAGAGAGAGAGAGAGAGAGAGAGAGAGAGAGAAAATAGGAATGTCTTTATTTTTTTATTTTGCAATATTTTGTGTCAAAATGTGTTTAAGTAATTTAAATTAGATATTTTCCAGCAATAAAGACCAAGTCACATATTAATATGGTTAGTTTTCCCCGAGCATAATTTCCTTGAAAACAGAGATCTTTTGCTTCGAATTATTTTTCTGTTCACTGAATATAATTATTTGATTGCCAGACACTGAACTCATAGCACAGGGACGGACAGGAATTGTTAATTGATTCATTAAAATTTAATATTTTTCCTAGTTTGTTGCTTTCGCTGAACCGAAATTCCAGGAAAGAAACCTGGCTCATTTTGCATTGTTAAGCTGCGATAATAGCGTTGATCCAGATTACTTGGACAAACACTTGGATACTGTTTACGACTGCTCCGATCGATCCAAATTGGCGCCTGTTTTGAATCAATGCTGGAGGGGTCAGTTTGCGAGTTCTGCGCACACTTTCCAAGAATATATAGCGTCGAAGGGTACGGCCTTCAGGTTCCTTAAATATAATGTAATGAGCGTTCACCTTGCTTATCAAAACATTGGTCAGAGGAATATAACGGTGGGTTTGCGGGTATGGCATACGTCTCACCTCAGACAACATGAATTAAGTGTCACTCAAACTGGAGGTACAATCGGAATGAATGACAGCTCCTGGGGCTCTATCATACCCCCCGGTGTCGAAAAATTCACGACCAAACATGTGATCACCACTTATTGTATCGAAGACGTGAGTCGTGCAAAACCAAAATTAAACTCAACTATTTACTATTAAATATTTTGATAATCAGAGAATGGGACCGGATGGAATCTACATAGAATCTGCATTAGGACACACCCATCAACATGGTTAGAATAGATTATGGTTTGATTTTAATCATATTTATGAATAAAAACCTCTTTCAAAGGGATCTCATTTATGGCACGACATATAAGAGATGATAAAGAGTTGGAGCCTATAATCAATTTGCCAAACTATGATCCTGGTCATCAAATTTGGATTAATTTAGAACAACCAATAAATATCATAAGGGGTGACATTATTATTGTCGAGTGTACGTACAACACATCCACTGTTATCCAGGCTATTATCGTGAGTTGCATCAAGTTATTTGCAAATATTGACCTGTTTTCTTTCTAAAGGCCGGTTACGACGAGATGTGCCAGTTACTTTTATATTTTTATCCCAAATTAACTGGATCAGCTGATGTCGGATTTTCAAGTTCAATGACATTGAAAACATTGAAACAGATCACTAATATCGAGGAAATTGAAGAGTAATTATTAGTTATTAAATAAGACTAGTCAGGACGTGGGGAAGGGTTACAGAGATGTGCATCAAAATCCATTCATTGTAGTCCGTGGGGCCGTATGTTGACGATAATAAGTATTAGTTTTTTGCAGTGATAATCCCAACCTGACTCGAACCAATTAACCTAATTTAACCAAATCAAAGGGAATCCCGTTGTGAAAGTAGATTGGCGAAAAAAGGGTTTTTGGCCATTATCATGGTCAAGGAGGCGTCTGATCCGTTCGAGTAACTATATACCAATAAGTGTCACATTATCTGGTGTATATGTTTACCAAGTCTCGACACGCCCACCCCTCCCGCAATCTCGAAAATAATTTTCAACTTTGGCGCCCTCTACCGGATCCCCTGTAAGCTTCTGGCCAAAGTTCTTCGTGCCTACCTGCACATACGGGCACTACCATCTCTGAGATTAACGCCAAAATCGGTTACTTGGGCACCACCGTTTAAATTAATCTAATTATCCATGAATGGATTTTCCATGATGAATCTTGATCTTATATTTTTATGGATAATATTGATAAATATCAATGAGTTCTTGTGGTTTATTCTATATATAGTTGTTATTTGCTAGAGTTAAAACTTATAAGCTTATAAAAACGCAATGACTTGATAAATG
>JAQIXV010001107.1:0-11442 GCA_034700625.1 Tectocepheus velatus
TTTTGCAATAATTTAACTATTTTTGTGATTTGTCTGAACGGGTCTCCCATTGGAAGTAAGTATTTCTTAAATTAATTATAATTTAAATGATTTTAAAATAAATCCCTTTTAAGGGGTCCCTGTCATTTCATATAAAATTATTTCCAATAAATTCATTTCATATAAAATCATTTTTCGAAACTTATCTAGCTGATGAAAATAAAATATTTTAAGCTCAATTCACAACCCAAACCCAACCTAACCTAACCTAACTTAACCTAAACTAACCTAAACCTAACCTAACCTAATCAAATATACCAAGATACCATTTTATAGGAAGTGATTTTATATGAAATGACAGGGACCCCTTAAAAGGGATTTATTTTAAAATCATTTAAATTATAATTTAAATTAATTTAAGAAATACTTACTTCCAATGGGAGACCCGTTCAGACAAATCACAAAAATAGTTAAATTATTGCAAAATTCAGAATAATATTGATTTCTCTAAAAGCCATTTGAAATGATTTGAAGTTCTGTTAATTATATTAAAAGTTATTTCGAATTAAAAATCTTTTGAATAAAAATCTGAAACTAATTGAATGAAAGTCAGAACAGAAATGAATGAAAACTTTTGGTTCTCTTCTCTCTTATTGTCAGACAATTAGTCATTAAATGAAAGACAAATCCAAATGACATTCAGGATTTTATAGGAACTGAGAACAAACGTTGTCTTTGGGTCCCTTTAAGTCCCTTTCGTCATGGTCCTTTTCAACATCCGGCCCTGGAGTGGGTAACGCCGGCTGAACCCTTTTACAGACCTCTGTATCCGACATCTCACGCAACGCCTGAACCCAATGTTTGGACCACTTCTGCTCCGATCTCTCGAAAGAGAAGCCGTGGATTATAAACAAGAAAAATGACCCTCAGTTTTGAGTTATTTAATAGAAGGTTTCGAATAATTTTTTATTTATTACATATTTTTAATTTTTTACGATTCAATGTTTTTATAATTAAATATAATATTAATATATTTTTAATGATTTAATAATCATTTTGTAATCAATTATTTCAATGCATTGAATAAAAAGTTTAGCATTAATTGAAAAACTGTAAAACCATTTCTGATATAAACACAATTCACGAGATTTTTGTTTGAATGCAATAAAGATCTCATTCTTTGATATTTTTATTGATTTTTGTCTCAAATTATTTCAAAACAACTCTTCGATCGAAAAATGTTTTCAGATTTTGTGGTTATTCTTCTTCTGAGCACTTCTTTTGGTATTATTTTATTTGTCTTTACTTTGAATTAATTAAAACTGAATTTGAATCAGCACTCCATCCGTTAGAGGAATGGCAGGTCGGATATCACCGACAACTGGACGACAGTTTGCCTCATATTTCGTGGACAGACTGCGGACTCGGCCGAAGAAAATGTGATCCGAAGACATCATTTATAGAGACACCGATTGTGTCCACTCGCATAGGGGGTGGAGTTAACGCCAGCACTGGACAGTACCCCTGGTTTGCATATTTTGAGTTACTCAGTTACAATGGTCCCATTGAGAAACACACTGGCAAACCAATGCTCATTAGTTTCCTGTGCGGAGCATCTGTTCTGAACGAGTGGTGGGTCCTTATAGCTGCCCATTGCGTCGAGGAGTATGTATTTTGTCGATAATAAACGAAACGAGTGTTAAATCAATTGTTGATTACAGACCACTAGAAACGAAACCGTCGTATACTTTGCAATTGGGATCTATTACTAGATATGCCGGCCGTCGGCACGTCGTCGAGAGAGTGGTTAGGTATCCGACGTATATGACGACCCAAAAGATGATGACTGAAGAAGAGGTCAAACTCTCCGAAAGAGTTAAATATCTTGAAAAGGAGTTCAAATCTCTTGAATTGAATGACAGTAAAGCTCTCCTTGCTTCTTTGACCGAGGAATACGAGACACTGTTACCGAATTACACAATTATTTTTCATAAATATGAAGAGTTTCGGGACATCGCTCTCATGAAAGTGAAGAACAGAATAATTGCGGCCTTTAATGAAACCCATTTCACAATTAACAGCATTTGTTTACCAAAGTATGGAATCGTTAACAAACACAACGAAAGTCTTGTGATTATAGGTATGGGTACCGATGGTGTCGAAAAAGCTTCACTCTCCTATAAATTAAAGAAAGGCGTGATCCTTATGTACGACCCAATCAGTTGCGGTACTCTAAACAGACGTCAAAATGAGGACAAAAATATTTGTTTGAAAAGATTTCGGGAATTAAACGACTCGGATGTTAACTCCGGTACCTGTCAGGGAGACTCTGGAGGGCCATCGCATCAGTACTACGGCTGTCAGGCCATACAATTGGGTATCAATAGTGAAGGCCCTACCTATGCAATGAATGAGACGTGCTTTGATTTCACCTGGTTAACACGTGTATCACTTTTTACCGATTGGATCCGATCTGTTATATTTCCGGCCATACCGGCCATACCGGCCATTCCAGAGGTTGAGCCAATAGTTGTAGCGAACACTAATGTATTACTTATAGTGAGTGTCATTACCGCCGATGTTATCGCTATTGTCATCAGTTCTGCTCTTCTTTGGCGTAAGTCTTATATAAAAATCTCAAATAATTTGAAAATTAATTGAATTTTATTTTTCTGTTATTCAGTTTCTCTCAAGATTTTCGTCCAAAGATATTTTGTTTTAAACGTTTGAATAGTTTTTGTATTATTTATTTGTTTTTCTATTTTTAAAAACTTTGTTAAATATCGATATTCTGTTGTTTTTTCTTTAAAATAAAGTTATATTTCAAAAAAATAATTCATTCAATTGATATCAAATTCCTATTCCAAGAGTCAATAGATGATAGAAATTGGAAATTATTTACTGATTTTTAAATCTATTGTTTCAATGCATTGAATAAGAAGTTATTCAGATAAGAAAATTGTAAAAACATTTTCTGATATAAACCCAATTCACGAGATTTCTGTTTGAATTCAATAAATATTTTAATTGATTTTTGTTCCAAATAATTGAAAAATAACTCTTCAATTGAAAATGACTTCCATTTTTGTGATTATTCTTCTTCTGATCACTTTCTTTGGTATTATATTATTTTGTCTTAACTTTGAATTAATTAAAATTTAATTGAAATCAGAGACCATTCCGTGCGAAGGAATGGACGACGGATGGCCTCCAGTTTCGTGGAAAGACTGCGGTATTAGTCATAGAATATGTGGTTCGTTGACATCCGTTGAACACCGGAATGTGTCCTCTCGAATAGGGGGTGGATTCGATGCCCACACTGGAGAGTACCCCTGGTATGCATATCTTCTATATAGTATTAAATCAGGATCCATTGACAAACACACTGGTCAACCTATTCTCAATTATTTCGCGTGCGGGGCATCCATTCTCAACGAGTGGTGGATCCTTACGGCCGCTCATTGCGCCGAAACGTCTGTATTTTTTTTGATAATAAACGAAACGAATGTTAAATAATTTGTTGATTACAGTCCAAGTCTGGAGGCGTCGTATACTTTGCAATTGGGATCTATTGGCCGAAATACCGGTCGTCGGCACGTCATCGAGAGAGTGGTTATGTATCCGACGTATAACCAAAAACAGATGACTGAAGAAGAGTCGAAAGTCTCCGATAGAGTTGAATATCTTGAAAAACTGCTCAAATCACTTGAAATAAATGACAGTAAGGATGTCCTTGCTTCTATGGTTAAAGAATACGAGAAACTGTATCCGCAATACTATTATCTTAACGATAAATATGAAGAATATCGGGACATCGCTATCATGAAAGTGAAGAACAGAATAATCCCGGCCTTCAATGACACCCATTACACGATTAATAGCGTTTGTTTGCCGAAGTCCTTATCAATTAACACAAACAACGAGACTCTTGAGATCATAGGTTTGGGAGTCGATGAGTACTTTTGGAGATACGCTACACTACCGGATAGATTGCTATCAGCCTCGACTCTTATGTTGGACCCACTCTCGTGCGGCTCTTTAAGGGGACACAAAAAGCTGGACATAAATATTTGCATCAAAAGATATGAAGAGGCTCTGGATTATTGGTTTCTTAGTCCTGGTTCGTGTCATGGAGACTCTGGAGGGCCGGCCCATCAGGTTGAAGGCTGTCACGCCATACAATTGGGTATTTTTAGTGGAGGTCCACTCTCTGAAATGACAACACCCGGGTGCTTAAATATTGGATGGTTAACACGGGTATCGCTATACACCGATTGGATCCGGTCTGTTGTATACCCCGGACAAGTGGCCGCAGATCCGTCCGTGACAAGAGTTGGGCCGAAGGCCAGTCGGCTACTGATAATCAGTGTCATTACGGCCACTATTATCGCTGTTTTCATTAGTTCTGCTCTTCTTTGGCGTAAGTCTTGTATATAAAAGTCTGAAATAATTTGAAAATTAATTGAATTTTATTTATCTGTTAAACAGTTTCCCTGAAAATTCTTATCCAAAGACATTAAACGTTTGAATAGTTTTTGTATTATTTATTTGTTTTTCTGTTTTTATAAATTGTGTTAAATATCGATATTCTGTTGTTTTTCTCTCAAATAAAGTTATTTTTCAAAAAAAAAAACAATTCATTCAATTAATAGCAAACTCTTATTCCAAGATTCAATTTTGAATATCACCTAAAAATATAAGTGCATTGCATTTGTTTATCGATGAAATAAATTGATAAAAATCAGATCAATTGAAAAATTATAACCAATTTAAGATAATTGTGAAGAAAACGCCCGAATTCTGTGTACAATCAAACTGGATGTTGAGGTGAAAGACCCCGGCTATCAGCAAATTGATAGCTTGCTAATCCAAATTAGATATCCCGTATCGCAATTGTTTATAAATTATCTGTTATTTAATATAGATAAGAGCTAGCTAAAATTAATTTCAAATTGAATTTCATTGTCAACTATATTAATAATTTCAATGCCAAGACTAACCAAGTTTATTCAGTTTCCTTTTTATTGAAAAACTTCCACAACATTCAACTTCCTGGTAGTCTAACCGAATCAGCAATGATTGTGTATGAATAATGTTGACCTTGAAAAATGTCAGAACGAAAAAGTTATCTTGGGTTCAAATTCTGAACTGGAATTTCATGCTATGAGAAAAATTTTCCACGAAATAGATTAAAAGCTAATTAATTATCACTAATTTTTTTGCTGACTATTCATTAGTTTTTTTTCTGTTAATAATTATTATCTCTTTTTATTAATTTTCAACAAATTATAAACTACTGAACGGTTCCGCCACTCGTGAAGACTACAAGAGGACTGACTCACACAATAGCAAACATTACTACAAACTATTGAAAAAAAAATCTGTTATTCAATTGAATTACTCAACTGTTTAACAAATGGTATAAACTTTTGACTAATTTTTTTTTCTTCATTCAACTGAATCCTAATGACTATTAAACTGAGAAATTGAAGGCCATATCCAATGGAAAGCCTGTTATATAAGTTTCTGGTGTCTGTCCTGTTGTGCAGAACCCTTACTCTTCGTGAAAATACAAACGAGTAATAAATTGACTGATTGTCAGCACATCTCAAAACAAAAACTTGTTTTTAAAGAATTTCTTATAATTTTTTTTATTCACCAAATTTTTTGACAAAAAACTTGCTTTCACTCAAACATAGGACTGGTTATGGATTTTTCCGATACCAGCGCTAAAGCTATTATCGCAAAGATCTGATAAAATAGGGGACACACCTCCAAAACTGTACATCAAATACAATAGCAAGTTAAGACTCCCTAGATCCAACAACGTCAATCACCTAATACAATTCATTATGTATTATCAAGATAGTTATTGATTAAAACTCTTCAAAACTTTGTCAACAAGATAAAATTATAAATTATCTTGGATTTTAATCAAAAGTCTTAAAGGGTTGAATGTGTTATCAATAAATTATCGTGCTGAAACTCGTTTGATAAAACTCGAAACCCACTCCTATTCACAGTTGACGTGATTTATGTGAAATCCCTTCACAAACAGTGAGTTGTCTTTGAAATCCGTATTTAAATAGACTCTGAATTGACTCACATTTCAGACACAGTTTTGCCTCCAATTTGTCAAATCGTTAGCAAAAAAAAACTTTAAGTAAATAATCAATTGATTTAAAACTCAAAATTAATTTCAGATTTGATTTGATTTTAATTGTTTTTCAATAGCCTTTCCACCGATAAAAAGATGACTGACTTCACCGGTAAATACAAACTGACCTCATCTGAAAACTTCGATGAATTTCTCAAAGAGTTGGGTAAGTTTTGCCGGTTTTTTGGTCTTATTTTTCAATTAAATCAATAATTTTATTGATATTTCCGATGAATTTAAACCCCCTGTTGTCAACAGCCCTTTCCCATCAGCCCTTCCTCTCAATTGAGTCCAATTTTTTTGCCGCAAAATGTGTCTGAAATGTGTGAACCCTTTCCCTTGAGTTTCAATTGAAATAAAATCAATCATTAAATTGATTTGTTTACACACTTTTCAATTGATTTGATTTAATAACTTAAATATGTTTTCAATTGTTATCTGTTTTTTCAGTCCTCAAGTGTTTTGAAATAAGTTTTTCAATTGAATTAAACGCTTAAAGTGTCGGTCAATCACTTGTCTAATAATTTTCAGACACTTTTTTAATCGTGTCGTCAATTGATTGACAACTTTATCGACTAATCGACACTTAGTTTGAAGTGATTTTTTCAGATCAATAAACGATTTGTTTATTAATAATTAATTTTCAACAAAATCTATAGTTATCTCAAAATAGTATTTAAATTAGTTTTTCAGTCGATTTGTTTGACTATAAAAACAGGTTTTTTGATTGATTTGAACAAAAGTTTTCCTCAAATTTTTCAATTGATTTGAGAAAACCCTTGAATTTTGAGATAAAACACAAGTTTTCCTTTGATTACGAAATTTCCATTGAATTACATAATTATTATCTGAAATTGAGATAACAATTGAGAGACAATTATAGCAACAGTTTTGTTAAAAAATCCAAAAACTAATTGTTTTTTCATCCAATCTATTGATTACGTGTAAGTCGTCTACCAATTAGTGATTAATTTCACTCAAACTGCTGTTATCTGAGGTACAGGTCCTCCGGTTTCTAGCATTCATTCATTTTGTTAAACAAGTATTTTATGAATCAGACACTGATATGTCTGTCCCCCTCCCTCTCCAAAGTGACTCTAATAGCTTATAATTATTTGTTCAGTACTTTAGCTAACAATTATCATAACAGAGGAACTGACGGTTAAGGCTAATTGACTGCCTGTCCTCCACTCTCCCCACCATTCGTGAGCCCTTCCCTACTAAAGTTCAAAGTCTTTAAATATAATAATAGCTATAAATGGCTTCAAATTCAATAATTTTATTGATTATTGAAATCTAATGAATACATTATTGATGGGATACTCAGTATTCTTAACGCAATTCTTATCTAATTTTCATATAATATGAGCCCTTCTTATGGTTTTCCTTATGAGAAACGTTTTGGAGGACTTGTGACTCGACTTTGGACTTAATTAACTAATTTAAACATTTATTCAATAGATTCAGTGATTTCTTCTGAATTATTGATAACGTGTTTAGATTTGTCGAACTCTCACTTCTTCATCAGTTGATCCCCTGATGTCTGTCCTCTTCTCTTATCTGTTGACATAACTGTCCAAATAATCACTGAATTTAAGACACTTTTTGGCAGTAATTTCAATGGATTTTGAGTCAAAACTAGAATTTTAATCAAAATTATCTCAAAAATTGTTATCAAAAGACATTTTATATACTTTTTCCAAAACTTCTAATCAATAGAAAAGTTATACAAAAAGTTATATAATTTTCTTTTATTACATATAATAAGAAATTTAAATAAAAGTATTTTTATTGATATTTGTCGTGAGAATCGACGGCACAGAATAATTATCAGTGGATTAGTATTTAAGTACCAAATAAACAGACATTAGATTAGATTTGAAGTTCAAGTCTTAAGAAACAAAATGTTTGACACGTTTTTGGCCACAAATTAGGTGTGAATTTCGTTATGAGAAATCTGGCCAAGACTTCGACCCCCACCGTCGAGATCACCAAAGATGGCGACCAATACTCTCTGAAGACAATCACAGCCATCAAGACATCGGAGATTAAGTTCGAGTTGGGAAAGGAGTTCGAAGAGGACCGCATGGATGGCAAAAAAGTCAAGACTATTGTCAACGTCGACGGAAACAAACTGATCCAGACTCAGTTCGGTAAAGACCCGGCCGATAAAGAGGTCAAAATTGTCCGCGAATTCAACGATAAAGAACTCAAAGTGGTATGTCTTCAGTTGACGCCACTCTGACACCACTCATTTTACTAATCATTTTATTGTTTGTTAAGGTCTGTACCGTTGGGTCAGTCGTCTCCACTCGGGTTTACAACAAGTTATAAACGTTTTGCTCAAAACAATTGCACAGAATATTTGCACAACTCGTCTGAAAAACACCCGATTCTTCCAAAACAAACCATAAATATATTTACAATTATTTTATACCAAAAAAAGAGAATTATCTCATTATTTGTGTCCAATTTTTTCTCCTCTTTTGCTAATTATTTGCTTTAAATTCAAACCTAATCTGAAATCATGGCTTCCAATGAGTTTTTAAAAGACTTTTCGTTTTCCTGAAAATGTTTTTCTCTTTTGAAAGACTTTTCTTACGAATAGTTAACAGAAAAAACCCAAAAAACAAACAAAAAAATACTTTATTATAGTTTTATATAATATTTTTCTTTTTTTGATTAAATTATTATACATTTAATCTATAAATCTATCAAAAGGTGTGCATATATTCGGCGTTTGAATAAACATTTTGACCAAAAATTTTCGTTTTATTTAATATTTTAATCGAAAAAAAAACAAAATTTAAGCCAAAAATTATGTGAAAAATAAGATTTTGTTTAGTTTTTTGAGAAAAAAAAACAAATTATTTTATGAATTATTCGTAAAACTTAAAAATGTTTTCTTCACTTTTTCTTAGAGACCGGCTTTTTGGGAGACATTCCCTTTTTGTTGTCCTTAGAGTCGCCGGTGAAGTCCCCAATCGAGGGCTGAGCGACAATTATATCCCAATCGACTTTGGAGTCGAGTGCACCGATTTTGTCTTCGCCCACTTCCTGACCCTTTTTGTCCAAAATCCTGGACGTCTTGTTTCTATCGGCATTCGCTCCGCCCTTCGCTTTTCCCGAACCTGTTTTGCTTTTGTTGTCCGCTTTGGTGTCGTTTCGAGTGGCGAAGAATGAGATGAGACCAACGATGGCTATAATGACCACTAATCCTATTATAGCGATAATAATCCAAAATCCATGACCACGTCCGCCACCGCTCTTCCCGTCTCCTGACTCACGACCCGCTGCGCCACGACTCGCGGCACCGCACGTGAAGTAGTGCTGAACGTCGAGGTTTGTGTCCATCAGTTCGTGTTCGCCGTCTGTGACAGTGAAGAGTCGATTATCTGATCCCTTGACGCCCAACACGTAAACGCTTTTCTTCTTAACGTACGCTCCGATGAATGTGTAGTCGTTTCCAGTGGAGCGACACTTCCAGCCCTCTGTCCACTGCTTTTGTTCACTGAATCCGTTGTAACAGAGATAGCCTTTGGACACACCATTGGTTAGGATTATCACCTCATATGTGGTCGGATTGTAGACAAGAATTGTGTGCTTTTTGTCCAAATCGGAGGCATTTTTCAACAACTCTTTTGGCCAAAAGGTCTCATCCGATGCGAAGAGGTTTCCGCGGGGTTTGAGTCCCGATGGGAGGGACGGCGAGTCGTCCATAGGTTGGAGCTCTCCGTTGAACACTCTCTTCACCTGATAGTTGCCGACGAATGTCTTTCCCTTCATTTTATAGAACATAATCATCAGGTCTTTGGCTTTCGATACGTCACCGCATTGTGAACACTGAGGTATGGCTGAGATATAGACAACGCTCTGGATTTTGAATGTCTCCTTTGCGCTCAGCAGAGAGGGGGACGACATCACCTCCTTATCCTCCGGCACTGTCCAAAACCACTGTTTCTGTGTGAAGAGTATATTCTTCTTGTGGTCAGAGTATGCGGAGTCCAGTTCTGTTTGGCCACAAAAGTTGGGCTCCTTTTCCTCTGTCCCGACTACGGGTGCTCTGAATAACGCGAATGATATCATAATTATTGCCAAAACTGTCGACGAATTCAATTCAAAACTCATTTTAATTGTGTTTATAATCCACTGAAGAATGTCTTAAAATATTTGCGAATCTATTGCTCGGAATAATAGTTTTGAATTTGAATTTTGATAAACGTATCGCGCGATAGACAATACTCTTGCGAATGCCTTAATTGCAATTTACACGAGATTTTTGTTTCAATGCAATAAACAATTTAAAGTTTTGTTAAATATACCGAAAAAGTGAGAAATTAAGTAAAATATTAGAACTTTTTAGACAACAAAAGGATGTTTTTCTTTATACTCGAGATTACAATCTTTGGATAAAATCATTAGACATAACAGCATTCACTTCCTCCACGAGTTGCCGAAGACTTGACTTTAGACATAACGGCATTCACTTCCTCCAGGAGTTGCCGATCCGTTGTATTGTAGTGACGAGAGGTCGGGCTCTCAATTCTGGAGTCGCCTCAAAGAGTAGCCATTCGTCCAAATCTTGTCTTTTCAGTACAAAGACGTCTCTCATCGCAGAAAATATTTCAATGGGAGAGACGTAACCACAAACAGAAGACACGAATGGCTTTCTATCGGATCTATTGTTTGAATTGCTTTCGTTTTCTATCAAAACCGAGTTTTCAGTATTGAAATCGTATTCCTCTTCAATCACTTCTTGTCACAGCTCTTAGAGAAATGGGATTTCCTTTTATGGATTTTCAAACCGAAGGTAGTCCTGAAGCCTCGATCACATCCCCTGTAATCACATCTGAAATCATTGTCTTTTGAGTTGTCTTCGGAGTGACACTCTTGAGAGGAATGGAAATCCCTTTTATGTAATCTGAGACCCATTGCAGAAGTGAACCCTTTCTCACATCCCGTGTAATCACATCTAAAATCTTTGGGAATGTCTTCTATTTCTTCATCAGATCTATCGATTGAATTATCATTTGGTGTAGAAATTGAGTCTTCATTATCAGAAAGTGATTCCTCGACAATGACTTCTTGTTTGACGCAATAGTTGTGTTTGTCTTCAATGTCTAAGTCGTGTCCAAAACTGGGATCTCTTCCTATTCTTCGGTTCGAAGACTGAATCATAAGTTTGTATTCAATTTGCAATTCATTCAATTTTTGTCTTTCCTTAAAGTCCAACAAATCTTCAAATCTATGTCTCATTTCATTCAAATATTTCTTAAACTTATTTAAAGTGTTGAGACATTTGTTGG
>JAQIXV010001108.1:0-11414 GCA_034700625.1 Tectocepheus velatus
AATCAAAGAGGACTGGTATGGAGTGGTGGCAGTCATGCTCTATAGACTCAATACAATTCTCGTCCTCATTGGACACAAAATATGATAGCTTTGAATGTATTTGGTATTCCATAGATTATGGTTTTATTTGCAGAAGTGGTCGCACAGTCTAACAGTCTTATACTTAAACCTCGACTTCGAGCACATCTACCGAAAGACTAATTGTTTTCTATAGCTTTCTAACGATCAGCGATTCTCTCTCTGATATTGCAATTATCAAAAGGTAAGAGATTTTTGTCAGTCTTTTAGTAAAAGCTTATTAAAGAGTTACGCAAAGCATAAGTTTAATAATTATATTAGAATATAACCAGAGATAAGAACTTCTTTCGGAATAGATTTTTATATTTACTTAATTATTCTGAAGTAAAAACGCTATTTGTTTTGTAGATTCTTAGGAAATAAGTTCAGTTTCATAATTATCTGGGAATGAATCCAATCCTTATGCGGTCTTTCCGTTAATTTCGATTCATATACTAATAATTTGAATAAATTTCATTCAAACCAACCATTAGTCTGAAGAACTGTGAATAGTGTTGTGCAATAGGTTTGGCAGAAATGTGTTAATTAAAATGAAATTCAGATACAGACAAACATATGAGAGAAGTGTTGAACGCAATCATTACCACAAAATGTTGTGTTGAGTGTTTGAGCACAACATTATTGATCCCACAATTGTTTCTTTCAATTAAATGACAGAATTTTTCATTTGGAAACTCAAACAAAAACTGAAATACATTTCTCTTTAATCGCTAAAACCGCCCACTGTTTGTATTAGATCTCAAATATTGCCAAGATCATATATTGAGTTCCCAGCCATTAGTCGCAGCCATAAAAAAGTGGAGAATGTTTTTCTTTATAACAGAATGTCTAAGAGCAAAGTTAAGACCATTTTTAAGTTCAATAATAAAAGTAAACTTAAAGTATTACTTTTAATAAAATAAATAAATAAAAGATATTATATTTGATGACTAAAACTAAAGTCACGAATGGTCTCGTATATTATATTACCCAGTTTTAAATCAAACAAACTAAGTCTCAAGGTGATTTTTATCATTAAACACATGTGAAGTCCTCATAATCGCACCGAATTTCAAGTTAATTGAATAGAATTGACTCTTGGTTTTATTTTCGATGTTAAAATGATGCTCGACTTCAAATCGATAATCCAATTCATCTAAATTACCTAAATTGAGCAAGATGTCCTCTCTTGGCAATTGTTAATTTTCACACTGGACTTAGTTTGCATTAGCATTGGTTAGCATTTAATCTGAAGACTTACACAATAATAGGTTTTCTCTCTTCTTTATAATTAAGTTATCTCTAGTCGTAAGGTATTCTCAAACACGGCTTTTGAAAAATTTATTCAAATTTCAAAATCTGTTTCTTCTTTTGAAATAATATTTTCTTTTCTGTTTATATTACGAAAATATTAACACTTTTCGGCTAAAAATTCAAAACCTCTTTTGTTTCTCTCTCTTCATAAATAACTTCAATAATATTTTTTAAATCAAATGAATTCAAAAACAAATATTTATTTTCAAAGAGAGAAAAATGAAATGTTTTCGAGACTAAAGATTTTGTCACATTTGAGGAGTTTTACAAAGAAATCAAGTTTTAAATATCTCTGACTTTTATGTCAAACTATTTTTCTTCAGAAAAATTGAGTTAATAATAGATAAGGAGTTGGACTGATCAGAGCCTACGCCTCGGTTCACAACTTCTGATCTAAAGCTCTTCACAAACACATTAAAAATTGAAGGTTTGGGTTATTTTTCAAAGAAATTCTGTCAGAAATAGTGACGAAAATCATAACAAATTCTGTGAGAGAATACAAAATGATATAATAATTTAAAGTGTTTTACGCTTTTAATTGAATTGAGATTTTAGTCATTTATTATTTGTCTCAATATTTTCCTTCAGATCTGATTTGAGAATAAAATCATTTTTCTTGAAAACTCATTAATCATTTCATACAAAAGTAGTTTCAGAGGATATCCACGAATATTAAGATTTAGGAAAATGACAAATAATTTTCAGACTTTTTCCAATTTATATAAATGTTTTTGTTTTTGATTAAAGTAATGCATTTCCGGTTATCAATCAATTTATTTGTTTTTTGTCTTTTTTCAAAACCAATTGAATAAACTCATCGGATGTGATGTTTACGATTGGAGTCAAGTATCGAAGTCTTGTCAATAACAAGACATCAGTTCTAGGATTAGTAAACAAGGAATCAATGTTTTGAGTGTTAGGTTCAACTCTTGTTAGTTATCCTCCATTTGTTATATAAGAGTGGATTCACATAAATATGTCAACCGATATATGACTGCCACTAATGTCCGGTTTTATATCAGAGTCTAAAAGCTTATGATTCGTAAACAAAGAATAAGAGTTTGACATCGTTTTGGAAAAACAGAATAAATAGCGAATATAAAAGAGTAGTGAAAAGAGTAGTCCGTTCCCTATCTTACACTCAATAATTTAATGGTGATCTTCAAATCAAGACTCAATAGGAATGGTATCGAACCTCTAATTTCTATTAATCAAAGAGCCTTTCATTTAAAAGGAAGAGTCAATTGAAGAACTGTTATCGACGACAAAGAAATGCAACTAAAACTTAGCTCAGCCTCAGCTCAGCCTCAAACTAGCCGTATATTAGTCTTTACTCCAGAGACTGATTGTAACGAATTGAGTCCAATCTCTGGTATTTCCTCACAATATTAATCTGACAGATGTAGCGAACAGTTGACGTAAATCTTGTGCTCCGACCGAAAAATACTTCCAAATACTTCCAAATATGGTCCAAATGCTCGCAATTTGATTATATCTGAAATCCTGAGAAATGTTTGATAGATATTAAAACATATTATTTATTGCGTTTTCACTCAAATCAACTGCTTTTCAAATAAACAAAATTAAAACGAATGGGAAGTCATTCCCTGTCTTCGAGTCAATTATTTAATGGCTGCGCCACCGCTACTCTGTTTAATGACCTCAAATAATGTGATAAAAACAAATTTAAGTCGTGTTTCACTTCTCCCCAAAATATTAGACATAATATATTTGTTTATTCAGTGAAAAACCTGAAAATTGAGGACTTCTTTGAAAGCATTTGATGGTCTGTCCGTTAATCACATATTTAACGACAGTATTCTTTGCGTTATATAACCTGAAGATAATATGCTATGAATTGAATGAACATTCAAAACAATTGTCATATGAATGGAGAAAATTGTTGTTAAATAAGGAATTTTTATGTGAATAGCCCGAGAAATGCCGAGATGACAAACTAGGCAGTACTTTCTTATTTATTAGATCCCATTTTATTCGAGTTACTTTTATTTGGCTAAACTTTATTCGCTTATATTCGTGTTCATAGACTTAATAAACTCACGAATCGTAACAATTGTTTATAACAAACACAAAAAAGTTTCTGTTTATTGGGGTTTGACTTTATTTTAGGTCTTTTGCCGTTAAGTGACTCCTGAGCCATGACTGACCCATTGGCTCAAATCAAAGCTTTAATTCTCTTCTTTATAGTCTTTAATTCAATAAATTGGTTAATAAAAGTAAACTGTTTTTCATTAGCCTCTGATAATATTAGCAAGATTAATTGAAACGTGAGGGTTTCACCAATCAATTTCATTAATAAAACAATTCATTAATATTTAATTTTGAGTCTCTCTATCGATCGCTATTCTCATATAAAACATAATTTGAATAAAAATCGAGAATCTATTCAATAAAATAATTATATCATTGTATGTGTTGTCGAAAATCCATTAAAGTTTTGATGAATTAAATACCCTTAAAGTCATTTGAAAAAAAATGTTTTCAAACAATGTTTCATAAAACGGCTCAACTGTTCCATCCATTCAATGAATTTTCTCATTAAAGGCTAAATAAATATAATTAAAGTGAGTTAACGTCGATCACAGTCTCAACACTAGAATTAAACCAAACGATAGAAAATTGATTTAAGTTTTAAGTCTGAAATTGTTTTGAGGGTTTGGCATACGTGAGGAGTCTCTTAGTCTACAACTTCGGAATTCTGTTGATGTCTGTCCGTTACTGTATTTCGATCAGAAAAGAGCAATACTTTCCATAAAATGTCAAAATTTATTCTTGAATTCAAGTCTCAGACTTTTATCGCATTCACGTATACCTTGACTGCAATGACTGTCGAATAAATGTTTTTTTATGTATTTATTTTTTTTAATAAAAATTTATATAACTTTTGCTTAAATTGAGTAATAATTCAGACATTATATGAACCGAAAGATTCGACACATTCAGAGCGTAATATCAAATGTAATTAATTAGAGATCCTTTAAATTATAAATTAAGCAGACAAAATTCACGTAGGCATCTCTCTCTCTCTCTCTCTCTCTCTCGCATTCAATGGAAAACTCTTTGATCGATAAAACTTATCAAAGTTTTGATTGATTTTAATTTCATGATAAATAAATTTGTTATAAATTGTATGCAAGGTTACACTACCTGTACATATTCTTCGATATTTCGAATTTCAAAAAATTTCATGAAAAGGGTTTATATTTATTAAAATTTCAAAACACTTTGAAAACACTTTAGAAACAGAGAAATCGTCAAAAATATTGAAAACGAAAAGAAAAGCAAATCTTTTTAAAGTGAATTAATTTAAATAATTTCCTAACAATTTTGAAATCACAAACTCAGCACAATTTCAAATTTGTAAATCAATTTCTTACCTTTAGTTTCATTTTTAACTTAAGTTTCAAATAAAGTAATAGAAATGACATAAAAAAGCACTTAAACAGTATTTAATGGACTTTCCACTGAATTTCTAAATTAACATTAATTCAATTCTCTATTAATAGTAAATCATTCATCGGATTACCGTTTTGTCTAAAGAGACAATTGATTTACTGAACAATTGATTAATTATTTCTAAGCTATTATTAATAGTTCAATAAACTACTGAATATCGGTTCAAATTTCCTCAGATAATCAAAAAAAAAAGACATTAAACCCAGAAAAGAGATAACTTATCGGAGAAAAGAAAAATTCATAAATTATTAGCTCAGGAACTCATAAATCATGGACTCAATTGAATAGCCTTTGAATAGAACTCTAAAAACTAAGTCAAATGATCGAAAGAAATGTAATCAATTTGAAAACTATACCATAGAATACAGATTATTACCAGAGTTTGGTTCAAAGCAAATGTGAGTCAAAACTCAACAGCACTCCATTAGATACTAATATTCTTCAGTACTTGTGGACTTGCACTCTTGGTGATTTGCACTACTTTTCAAATTCTCTCTCTCTCTCTCTCTCTCTCTCTCTCTCCACCAAATTTGATGGTCATTATAGCAGAACACACTTTGAATTATAAATAATAAGACATTTAAAGAAAACAATAAAAATAAAATAAAAGTGAAATTATTTTGAAATCAATTGCAGTAATGCTCTCTTTCTATAGTTTCAGATTAAAAAAAAGTTTTCTTCAAAAATATTTTTCCATCACTTCGTGAACTGGATTACAAAATCACATCGATATATAACGAGATGAGGAGTCATCTGATTTCTATTTTTAAGTCTATTTTTGCTATAATGAGGTTCGCATCCAATCAGTAAAGACCTGACATTCGCACAATTAGTCGATTGAATTCTTATTCGGACACATTTTGGACATCAGTTGATAACAGTTATGACATTATCGCCACTAATGAGAAAAATCAAGAATTCTCTGAACCCATGCTTTTTGAGAATAAATTAATTTTCGTTCATTAAATGATTTGATCCTATAATGAACGACAATATTCTTCTTCTACTTGGGCTTCAACTACCTTAACATATGACTTACCTTTTAATGATTGGATGTTATGTTGGGCCTAAAGCAAACATTTTTCTCAAAATAATAGACATCATATAAAAACTGTCGCTTTTTCCTAAGTCTTCATTTTTTCCTTTGAATCATTTGATTTGAAACTAAGCTTTTATTGAAGATATAAATAAAAGAAAAAATAATTTTTTGTCAGAAAAAAACAATTTTCAACTTTTTTAGCTTTTTTGAAACCTCGACAAATAATTCACTTCAATATAAGATTTGTTACAATTTTTTAGAGACTTATCAAAGAATTTAATAACAAATAAATTAATAGAAATCTTCAAATCAATAGAGAATCCAATTTAAACGATTCCAAAGGCTTTTAATCAATAATTTGCTCGAATTCTAGGCTTTTATTTGACATGAATTGAGATTTGATTTTCACGATTTGCAATAAAATAGAGAAGTAATGACTGATTGAAATTCCATCTGAGAATTGAATCCTATTTTTCACGAAATGAATATAAAGTATTTCCTCTTATTGTTAAACCGATCCTAAAATCAAAAATTAATTTTCGGAAGAAATAAAAGGAAAAGTCTTTATAATAGTATATAATCCAAATATAGACCGAATTTAGAGGAAAGTCTTCGTTTGAATCCCAAGTAAATAAAAACTCAATAATCGTTCGTTTCTTTTATGCATTTTATATACTCATAGACTAAGTCTCGGATTTTCGACTGAACCGGAAAATCAATTTTAAAATCCAATAGAAATTCGATTATGTTTTCAAAAATTTTTTACTTAATTTCAATATTAAATTGAATTTTATTTTAGAATTCTACAGAAAAACCTATAAAATTCAGGCCATTAAATATCAAACACTTTTTTTGACCCAGATTATCATCGAGTTGAGCGATATATCAGGGTGGTTCATGCTGGTCATTTAGATAGCAAAATACAAAACAAAGAAAAGAGTTAAACAAAAAAAAAGTGATATAAACATAAACGACAAAAATCGAAGAAAGAAATATTTGATCGATCGATAAATTTGATGGTTTTGAGTCACCATAGGAAGGGAATAGAGAGAAATCTTGCACATGTCTCACATGTCTCAGTATAATAACAACATTCAGTTTTTTTCCCTCAGAAAAAGGTAATGTTGTAATACAGTTGTGATAAATAACACTCTGTTTTATAGTCCATTTTGGAGTTAACAAAGAGTGAGGAAAATATTGTCGATTTAGTGGCAACGGAGCAAAAACCAGCCAAAGATCCAGATTCTAAAAAGAGCAAGAAAACTTTATTCTCTGAGCAAATAAAACATTTTTCATTTTTATGGCAATTGTTTGGCTCTGATTCATGAAAACAGAATGGAATGGGATTTTTTTTTCAAAATCCTCTACGTCATATTTATGATTAATACAACCAATGAATTATTTAAATTGTTTATTAATATTTGATTTTCAGGGTTACTATCGATCGCTAATCCGATTAAAACATATGTTGAATAAAATCAAAAACTTTTGGTTAATTGAATATCCATTAAGTATTTGAAAAAATGTTTTAATTAATTCATTTAATCCTTTGCTTTCCTTTTGAGCGACTCTTCTGTCAAAAAATTTCGACACAAGACTTTGATTTTCATTAAAATGCTAAACATTTTTATTAAATTATTTATTTAGTATTCAATGAAATACTTTTTTATAAATCATTGCTTTTTGTCGGAATCCTATTCAATAGAAATGACATTTCATTAACGATAATAAAATTGTTTACAAGAAATTCATTTCTAAAAAAAATTGATTCGCTTTTAAAGAGTCATAAAAAGAGACGACAAAAAAGTTTATAATTTCATTTTCCGTTTGAACTCATCCTTTTGGGATCAATTTCAGGTCTGTTTGATTCAAGATCAATTTTTTATGTTTCCTAAGAGATCAGTAAACTTATTAAAACGACTTAAGACTTATCAGTTTTCATTCAAGGTTTCAATCATTTCTCTATTTTTCTCTCCTATTATTCAATCGATAAATAAGAGAAATACTCGATTCTCGACATTTATAATATGAATCAGTCATATAATGTCTCATAATTCAGATTATAAGTCCCTTCAGACACTATTTTCTCAGTTCAATAAAATCGTTTGAATATAAGGGAGAGCTATGGAGAGCCGTAAACATTAGTTTTTGATACTTTTCTGATTATAACCTTTCATTCGATTTATTTGGCGAAATATTTTTCGTTAAATACATTTTCCTCAAACATTATATACAAAAGATAACTAAAATTAGACATAAAATACGGAAATGGATGTGATTTTCAATTTCCAAAAATTTGAAATTATTAGACATTTTGACAGAAATTGATAAAAATGTTTTCATTTTTAGTTTATTTTGATTTGAAAATATTTAATGACTATTTCAATCAGATATTAGGTAATGTTTTCCTGGTCTGAGAGACCGGTAAACAAGACGAAAGCCTTTGAATTGTTGTCCGCTTTTTTCAAGAATTAATTAACTGTTTATATGAATTGATGGTTTGCTAACTTATATCCAAAAAACAATTTAATGATCACCCGTTTTCATAGCGGGTGTCAGACATTGTATTATCACAAATAGATTACAATAAAAGCTTTTCTGAGAGAAAACAAAACCCAAACTCTTTTATAAACATATTCTTTGCTAACAGAATATCATAGTATTTGTGGCTTATATTCATTAAGAGAGACACAAAACAACAAAAATAAAGCGATATTTATTGGGATTCGTATGGAATTAATCGGAATCGACTCAAACTAAACCATCGTTTACTATAAATAAGTCAAACAATAAGTCGAACGACGATTCAAATGAAAACACATTTCATGATCTGATGTCATATCAAAGTCACGAAACTTTTGTTTTGTTTCCAAATTAATAAACTTTTTACTCATTTATTGTGACAGACGTTATATTAATGAGATATTTGATAGACTCTCCCTTTTAATTAAGACAAATGTCTAGTTTCTAGCGACGCATCTTTTATTTAATCCAAAATTCAGTTTAGCATGCTCAATCTTTAATGATTCTCCTGAGCTCCAAATAATTGGTGAATAATCCGAGCAATTCATCTGAAACTTAAAGTAGATTCAAGAGTCAACCCAAAAGTGATTTGAATTTTTGTCTTTTTTTTCATTTTATTTCAAGTTTAGCTCAAAATAATTTAATTTAAAAAATATTAGAGAATGAGTCGGAAGAGTAGGAAAATGTTGACATCTTTTCATTAATTTTATGATTTATTCAAATGATTGACAAAAATAATAAAAATCACGAATTTCTTCAATAATGACATACAAACGGAAAATGTTTGAAATAAACGAAACTTTTTGGTGAAAAATCCAATTTATTTGATTCCGTTTTCTTAAACAAAATATCAGTTGATTTAAAGACAGGTTTTTGTACTCTAAATGAGATTCAAAAAAGTCTTATCAGAGATATTCTGAAATTCACTTTATTTTTCTCGATTTACTCAAACCCATGAAATATGATATTTAACTAAAAATATGTTATTATAGTTTTGTTTTCCATATAATCAAGTTTTCGTTTTATTCAATAAATAATTCAATTTTTTGATTCAAATTTTAGGATTCAATTTTCAGGGGAAGTCTTTATATAACATAAATTCAATTCAAGAATTATTTTCTTTTATTTAAAAACCAAAAACTTTTGTTAAGACATAAAAATCAAAACAATTTATGAAATCCTATTTTCTGAGGGAATAAACAAAACAAATAGTTTTCTGATAACTGTTTAACTGTTTAAACTCATATTTGACAGATTATATCAAATCTATTAATAATAAAAGTTTTCATCAAATTTCTCTATAAATTGTAATTTTTTTTCGAAAAATAATTGATTGACACAAAAATAAACAATCGATTCTAAATATATTTATTTTAAGTAAAATTTCAATTATTTGCTTAATTTTTTTTTGAATGACAGCAAAAATATTGTCTTTTGTTTATAAAACAAATTGAGAAATACTGATATTAGAGATGGTTTTAAAAGGTTTACTCAGTTTCAAATTATTCACGAAAATTCCCATTTGTTTAAACATTTCTTAAAACAACTCAATTGACCCAACATTTGATAGTTGACTTGATTACCAAATCGTGAAGACCTCAAAATGGGTAAAAAAGGTTTGAAACTTAAACTCAAAACCTTTTCATTGATTTTAAGTTTTGAAAAGAAATCTTTTCTTTGAGTAGTCTTTCAAACGATGACTCGAAATGATATCAAATGAGTGGTACTAATGATGGCATCGATTTCAAGATCTATTCCGATAAACATTAAGAATATTGAAAATTCTTCAGTTTTTCCGTCTATTATGAAAGGCTTTCCTCAAAAAAAAGAAATGATTAATGGAATCAAATGAATGGGAATCCGAGTCATCATAATAAAGGACTCGGAATATGAGTTATAAAACTATTTCAAGTTTGCCTTGATTCCTTACATTTGGTCATTTGAATCAAACGAAAAAAGAACAAGATAAAATCAGTGGAGCATATGTTTAATTGAAACTGTTTTACGATTGATTCACTCAAATATAAAAATTATCAAAAAAATTATCGTTTCGTTGATTTCATTACATTTAACGCTTGAATCGATGAAATGAATGTCAAAAACTTCAGTTTTATTGTTAAACGTCTTCACAACAAAACATTTATTGATATTTATTTCACTTATATTTCAAATTTTTTTGAAATAAATTATTTTGTGTTATAAACAAAAATTTTGAGTAAAAAACGAGAAATTCTTGAAATAACTGCCAATCGATTTGTAAAAATATTTTTCTTATTTTGAATTTTTTTAAGATTATTGGTTAAGTCATCGATGAAAAAAAATAATGTTAAGATTGAATTCAGGATTCATTCAAATGTATATTTTGATTGAAAAATTGAAAAAATCATTTTTCTTTCAGAACTAAATATAGAGATTTTGATATTTATTTTTCTGTTTATTTTTTCGGTTGAAATTGATTTAAACTCTTCTTTGAATAAAATGCTTTTTTGCAATTCTATGAAAAATTTTCTTCAATCTTGAAATTTATTCAATTTGGGGGAGAGAGAGAGAGAGAGAGAGAGAGAGAGAGAGAGAGAGAGAGAGAGAGAGGTTCGTAGAGGATAGCTGAGCCATACGCAAGATTGGTAGAGGTCTTAGAGGTAGACTCGATTATGAGGTAGGGGTGCGAACGGTAGCGGCGATTATGTGAGCCGATGGGTAGAGTAACGTAAAGAAAGTACACGAAGTGTTTGTGTATTAGTCATCCTTTGGGCAAGTATCCATGTCGAGATCCGGGCGTCCCTCCGGGTGCAGCCTTTTATTGAGACTGTGGACTGTTCTGCAGTCGGATACTCTTAAAATCTATACAAAAATTATATTTAACATCGAATTTGTGTTCTTAAATATGATAATAATATAACAGTTTAGAGTTCATTATTTAGATAACATTATTCTTAATAGTATTTTATATGGCTATGACGAAAAAACACCGAAATTTAACCGAAATATCAAAACACCGAAAATT
>JAQIXV010001109.1:0-11407 GCA_034700625.1 Tectocepheus velatus
GATAAAGTCATATAAAAGAGGGTATGGTTTATGTGCTGAGTGTATGACATTAGCGCTCAATAGATTCATACCATATATCTGTGAAATAAATACGAAACTTATCAAAAAACAGGCGAAACTGACGTATGTTTTGGTACTTTTATCGTTTCCACAAAAGAATATCAATTGAAGAGAAGGAGTCAAATAGTAATATGTTATGAAAATGATCTTGTTAAAATTCTTATTCAACTCATTTACAATAATAGCAATTCTATTGTGATTTTCAATGTATTTCAGAAATGAGTATTTGTTTCGATATTTATGTGAATTAATAAATGAATCATTAATTTCATTGAATTTGTATTTGAAGTAAAGTGTAATTAAATACCAAACCATTGCCAGACACCCAGACAATGAATAGAAATAAAAGGCCCACAATATTGTCAACACTGACCAGAATATGGTCAGAATCAACGAATAGCCAGAGTTGGGGTCCATATACGCGAGAATCAGTGTTAAGATAAACATATATGAGACGAATATGACTGCCATCGGAACCGCACAAAACATTAAGTAATCGATAATTAAATTCATTTTCAAACAAAACTTTCTTTGATTTCTTGGACTGAGTTTCAGATCTGAAGAATTGTTTTTGATTTGATCCATAAAATCCAAGACATAAAGCGATTGATTCCACTCATCGTATTGTAATTGAATTGAAACGAGAACACATGAAAAGCTGCAAGTAGACATCATTGTTGACATTGGGAATGGGTTACCCATGATATAACTGACCTCACAGGTCATCCATTTGGTCCAATTCGTGTCAATAATAACTGGAATGAAAAGCTTCAACCAATAAACTGTAAGAATTAATCGGCCAAATAAGCAAGGCAAAAGTCTCCGTTTATCTTGATTATTGTTCCTGTAGTCATTGAAAGTGTAATAGCTGAATACCGAAGTCCAGGTGAAATACTTTTCAATTTTGGCAATTAATTTACTCTGATCTATGTTCGCCTCAATATATTCTTGGACTTTATTTTTCAAATTTAAAATAAGTTTTGAATAAAAATCTTTAAAAGTTTTGAAAACTTTGAATAATTTTAAATTTTTCATTATTAAGTCAAATGATGTTTTAGTCATTCAATGAATTTTTTTCAGATATTTTCAATTATTTTAATTAATTATTGTTTTAGGAGCGGACGGACAACCATTTCTGGTCAGAAATCAATGTGTTTAATGCGTTTTATTGATTGAAACAAAACATAAGTAAAACTACAAACAAGTTATACTCCAAAAGTCAGGAACAGAAGGAAATCCTCGAATACAGGATTTTTTAAAGTCATATAACATTAACACATAGTTAGGCACACCTCAGCCCTCTAAGACTGCACGTTATTGGTTACTGAGGGGAGATAAACTTTTGATAAATAACAATATTTTTTATGAATGCTGCAAAATTTTGGAATAAATGTACAACATTAATTATTTGTTAATTATCTAAATTAACGGAAAGTATCATGAAATGAGAAAATGATATTCCTTGCTAAATAAAGTTACAAGATTGATTGAATTTAGTAATGAAAACACCTGGCATTTTTCCATCAAATGAATAGGTCTTGCCTAATTAATCATTAGAAATTTGAATTATTAGTAGAGAATTTAAATAACCTTGATATTTTCCAGTATAAGAATGATTTACAATTTTCTTGATAAATAAAAACATTGTTTGAGACAAATAACTAAATAAATAGTTAAGTTAATACGTTTGATACCTTGTTAGGAGTTCTATTTTAATATAATCAAGGCAAAAAAATAAATGATACAAATTAATTTTACAAAATGAATTAAAAAGTGTTCATGATCAAAATATAATTCGTTACACAAACACATAGATAACGATAGAAGTGATAGTTATTCATAGGAAACATATTTAAACAAAAAAAGCCAATTTTTGAGCTAGATAGTTGCTCGATGAATCCTTTGATTCTTAACTTCTCGTCAATTGAAAGTCGAGTTTTGATTATAATTTCATATAAAAGACGGTATGGTTTATGTGCTGAGTGTATGACATTAGCACTCAATAGATTCATAACAAAAATTAATGAAAAAATAACTATAAAAACAAAAACAGTGACTAATCTAAAGTAAAATTGGGAACTCTTTTCTTGTGAACAATAGATAATCAATTGCATACCTGGAGTACCAAAATAGTAAACAATGAATATTATCTTGCTTAAATATTTGTTCACATTTTCAGCAATAGACGCAATGCTATTGTGATATTCAATTTGTCTCATAAATGATAACTTATCCTTAATTTTGTGATAATTTATAAACGAGTCGTTAATTTCGTTGAATTTGTATTTGAAGTAAAGTGTTGTTAAATACCAAACAATTCCGACCCAAAAAATAGTTGAATAGAAATAAATGGCCCACAATATGGTTACCACTGACCATAATATTGTCAACACTAAGGAATAGCCAGTGTTTGGGTCCATATACGCCATAATAAGGGATGTGATGAACATCAATGAGACAAATATCGCTAATGACGGGAACGCAAAGTTGATTGAATAGTCTATTAAGAGATTTACTTTCAAACAAAACTTTCTCTGATTTCTTGGGTTTAGTTTCAATTCCGTTGAATTTGTTTTGATTTTATTCATAAATTCCAATATATTTAACGTTTGATTAGACTCTTCGAACATCACATGACTTGAAACTAACAAAACAGATAAAAGACATACGAATAGCATCGTTGAGACGAGGACTGGGTTTCCCAATATATAACACGACTCGCATGTAATCCATCGAATCCATTGATTATTTAAAATCACAGGCATCAGGTATTTGATCCAGTAAATGGCCAGGATTAGTCTTGAAAATGAACTAAGTAATATTTTTCTATTTTCTTGACTTTCGTAATCATCAAAATTGTGATAGCTCAGAATGAAACACCTTTTTGAAAACCTTTCAATTTTATTGATGACCGTTGCTTGATCACTATTAGCATCAAGATAATTTTGAACTTTCCCCACAAAATACTTTAAAAATTTCATTATTACAGTCTATAACAGTCTCTAAACATTTATATCTAACTTTAGTTTGAATTCTGTTTATTATAAATTGTTTTTTACTTTCATTCGTGTATTCAAATCATTAATCTATAGTTTTATAGAAAAAAAATCTCAAAAATTTTATTTAAAGAAATAAATTTACCGAACGATTATCAAAAGCAATACAATAGTAGTTTTCATAATTAATCAATATTTTAACGAATAATATAAGTGCCAAGATATTTTCTTTATTTATATAAACAAGGCAAAATGATGAATATGAAAAGTTTACAAAGTGTTCATGATCAAAATATAGTTAGTTACACAAACTGATAGATAACGAAAGAAGTGATAGTTATTCATAGGAAACATATTTAAACAATGAAAACCAATTTTTGAGCTAGATAGTTGCTCGATGAATCCTTGCAGTTTTACCTTCTCTTTAATTGAAAGTCGAGTTTTGATGAAAAATTTATACAAAAGACGGAATGGTTTATGTGCTGAGTGTAAGACATTAGCGCTCAATAGATTCATAATAAAAACCATTGAAAAAATAACTGTAAAAATAAAAACAGTAACAAATCTAAAGTAAAGTTTAGAACTCTTCTCATGAGAACAATAAATAATCAATTGAAGACCTGGAGTACAAAAATAGTAAACAATGAATATTATCTTGCTTAAATATTTATTCACATTTCCCGCAATGGACGCAATTTTATTATGATATTCTATTTTTCTCATAAATGAAAGTTTATCATTAAATTTGTAATAATTCATAAATGATTCGTTAATTTCGTTGAATTTATATTTGAAGTAAAGTGTAGTTAAATACCAAAGGATTGCAATACAAACACAAACCGAATAGAAATAAATGGCCCACAATATGGTCACCACTGACCAGAATATTGTCAAAACTAAGGAATATCCAGTGTTTGGGTCCATATATGATATAATTTGTGATGAGATGAACATCAATGAGACAAATATGACTAACGAAGGGAACGCAATGTTTATTAAATAGTCGATTAGGAGATTGACTTTCAAACAAAACTTTCTTTCATTTCTTGGATTGAGTTTCAGTTCCGTTGAATTTTTTTTGATTTTATTCATAAACTCCAATATATTTAACGTTTGATTAGACTCTTCGAACAGCATATGACATGACATTAACAAAACACACAAAAGACATACGAATAGCATCGTTGAGATGACAAAAGGGTTTCCTAATGTATAACAAGACTCGCATGTAATCCATCGAATCCATTGATTATTGAAAATGACTGGAATGAGGTATTTTAGCCAATAAAGAGCCAAAATCAGTCTTGAAAATAAGCTAGCTAATAGCTTTTTATTTTGTCCACTCTCATAATCATCAAAATTGTGATAGCTTAGAATTGAATAACTTTTTGAAAACTTTTCAAGTTTACTAATTGCGGTAGCTTGATCACTATTAGCATCAAGATAATTTTGAAGTTTGCCCACAAAATACTTTATAAATTTCATTTTCAATATTACTGTCTGTTTTCAAAAACATTTAAATCTTATTTTCATTGAATTGTATTTTATTTTTACTTTCATTCGTGTATTCAAAACATTAATCTATAAAATTATAGACAAAAAATATTTTTGACAAAAATTTTATTTAATGACATTAATGTCAAAAGAAATATGATAGATAGTTTTCAAAATTAATCAATATTTTATTAAATCAATGATAATACATATAATACAAATATATTTTCTTTATTTATATAACCAAGGCAAAATGATTTTACTAAAAGTTTACAAAGTGTCCATGATCAAAATATAATTAGTTACACAAACAGATAGATAACGATAGAAATGATAGTTATTCATAGGAAACATATTCAAGCAATGAAAACCAATCTTTTCACTAGATAATTGCTCGATGAATTCTTGAACTTTTAGTTTTTCGTTGACTGTTAGCCGAAATTTGATGAGAAACCCATACAAAAGAGGGTATGGTTTATGTGCTGAGTGTATGACATTAGCGCTCAACAGATTCATAACGAAAACAATTGAAAATAAAACCGTAAAAACAAAACCTGCAACAAATCGGGCGTAAAATATGGTACTCTTTTCGTGAGAACAATAGATAATTAATTGAAGACCAGGTGTTACTGCATAATAAACAAGGAAAATAAGCTTGCTGATATTTTTATCCAAATAACTCGTAAAATATGCAATTCTTTTATGGTATTCAATGTCTTTCAGAAATAAGTATTTGTTACTCAATTTGTGTGAATTAATAAATGAGTCATTAATTTCATTGAATTTATATTTTAAATAAATTGTAATTAAATACCAAACCATTGCAATACAAAGACTCGACGAATAGAAATAAATGGCCCACAATATGGTCACCACTGACCAGAATATTGTTAAAACTAAGGAATAGACAGTGTTTGGGTCCATATATGACATAATTTGTGATGAGATGAACATCAATGAGACAAATATGACTAACGTAGGGAACGCACAGTTTATTAAATAGTCGGTTAGGAGATTGACTTTCAAACAAAACTTTCTCTGATTTCTTGGTTTGAGTTTAAGTTCTGTTGACTTTGTTTTGATTTTATTCATAAACTCCAATAAATTCAATGATTTATCCAACTCTTCAAACAGTATATAACATGAAAAGAGAACTCCACACAAAAGACATATCGACATCATTGTTGAGAAGACAAAAGGGTTTCCCATTGTATAACACGACTCGCATGTAATCCATCGAATCCATTGATTATTGAAAAGGACAGGAATCAGGTATTTAAGCCAATATATTGACAGGATTATTCTTGAAAATATACTAGATAATAATTTTCTATTTTCCTGACTTTCGTAGTCATCAAAATTGTGATAGCTCAAAACCAAGAATCTTTTCGAAAACTTTTCAATTTTATTAATGGCATTAACTTGATCACTGTTATGGTCAAGATAGTTTTGAAAGTTATTTACAAAATACTTAAGAATTTTCATTATTACAGTCAGTTTTAAAAATATCTTTAATAATAATATTATTTAATTGTGATTTGATTTTTATTTTATATATTTTTTACAGTCATTCGTGTATTCAAATCATTTATCAATATTTTTCATAAATTTAAAAAACAATTCAGATTTATTTTAAAAACAAATGTCCTTGTTACTTTCCATGAATAAGAATTAGCTCAGGCCTTGAGTGGAATAGTTTTCAAAATTTACTGACAATTGATGATTATCTAGACATTGTAGTAGACATTGTTTGAGACAAATAAATATTTTTCTTAATATTTATTACTGTTATTCGTGAATTAAAATCATTTATCAATAATTTTAAATTTTTTCTTAAAATTTAGAGAAAATTTTAGATTTTATTTTTAAGACATTTGTCCTTGCTCCTTCACATAAATAAGAATTGGCTCATGATTTTTCAACACCTATATTTGAATAGGATTCAAACTTCATTAACGTTTTCAAGATTTATTTCAACACTATTTAAGATAAATAAATATTGTGTTCAATATTTCTCTTTTGTAGAATTTAAAAATGAATAATCTATTAATCATTAAATTTATAACCATGGCAAAATTTAATGATGCTTTTATTAAAAAAAAAGTTAGAAAGTGTCCATGATCAATATGTAATTCGTCACACAAACTGATAGATATTGATAGAAGTAATAGTTATTCATCGGAAATATATTTAAGCAATGAAAACCAATTTTTGAGCTAGATAATTGCTCGATGAATACTTGAACTTCAAGCGACTCATTGAGAGAGAGTTTGTTTTTGATGAGAAAGTCATACATAAGACGGTGTGGTTTATGTGCTGAGTGTATGACATTAGCGCAAAAAAGATTCATAAAAAATATCAATGAAGACAAAACTACAAAAACTAAAAGCGCGACATAACTCGCGTAAAGTTTTGTACTCTTTTCTTGTGAACAATAGAAAATCAGTTGAAGACCCGGAGTGACTCCATAATAAATGAGGAAAATAAGCTTGCTCATATTTTTATCCAGATAACTCGTAAAATAGGCAATTCTTTTATGATATTCAATGTCTCTCAGAAATGAGTATTTGTTTCGATATTTATGTGAATTAATGAATGAGTCATTAATTTCATTGAATTTGTATTTTAAATAAATTGTAATTAAATACCAAACCATTGCAATCCAAAGACCACAGGAATAGAAACAAATGGCCCACAATATGGTCATCACTGACCAAAATATTGTCAAAACTAAGGAATATCCGGTGTTTGGGTCCATATATGCCATAATTAGAGATGAGATGAACACCAATGAGACAAATATGACTAACGAAGGGAACGCACAGTTGAATGAGTAGTCGATTAAGAGATTGACTTTCAAACAAAATTTTCTCTCATTTCTTGGTTTGAGTTTCAGTTCTTCTGATTTTCTTTTGATTTTATTCATAAACTCCAATAAATTCAAAGATTTATGAAATTCTTCAAAAAGTATATCACCTGAAAAGACAACTAAACACAAAAGACATACCGACATCATTGTTGAGATGACAATAGGGTTTCCTAACATATAACACGACTCGCATGTAATCCATCGAATCCATTGATTATTGAAAAGGACAGGAATGAGGTATTTGAGCCAATAAATAGTCAGGATTATTCTTGAAAATATACTTGATAATAGTTTTCTATTTTCCTGACTTTCGTAGTCATCAAAATTGTTATAGCTCAAAATCAAGAACTTTTTCGAAAACATTTCAAGTTTATTAATGACAATAACTTGGTCACTGTTATGATCAAGATACTTTTGAAAGTTATTCACAAAATACTTAAGGATTTTCATTATTACAGTTTGTTTTTCGAAACATTTATATTTAATTCTGATTTGATTTCTATTATATATATATTTTTAATGTCATTCGTGTATTCAAATCATTTATCAATAAATTTTTGAAAATTTTTTTTTCTTAAAATTTAGATTTTTTAAGACATTTGTCCTTGTTATGTCAACTTTATTTAAGAATTTTCTTTATTATAGTCTATTATTCAAAATATTTAAAGTTAATTCTAATTTGATTTATATTTTATGTATTTTTTAGAGTCATTCGTGTATTCAAATCATTGATCAATTAATTTATAATTTTTTTAATAATTTAAAAAATAGACTAATTTTAAAACCGAATGTCCTTGATACTTTCCATAAATAATAATTGGCTCAGGATTTTTTACACCTATATTGGAATAGTATTCAAACTTCATTAACTTTTTCAAGTTTTATCTCAACACTATTTAAGACAAATATTAAATATAATGAAGAATTTAAAAATAAAATAATTTATTAATTATCAAATTTATAAACATGGCAAAATTTAATGATGTTATTACTAAAAAATTAGAAAGTGTTGATCTAATAAATATTTACTTAAAATTAAGAGAAAAGAATTCCAAAATAGTCCTGAGTCCAAAATAAACTTGCTCATATTTTTATCAAGATAACTCGTAAAATATGCAATTCTTTTATGCTATTTAATGTCTCTCAGAAATGAATATTTGTTTCGATATTTATATGAATTAATGAATGATTTGTTAATTTCATTGAATTTGTATTTTAAATAAATTGTTATTAAATAGCAAACCATTCCCATCCAAAGACCCGTCGAATAGAAATAAATGGCCCACAATATGGTCATCACTGACCAGAATATTGTCAAACCTAAGGAATATCCGGTGTTTGGGTCCATATATGCCATAATTAGAGATGAGATAAACACCAATGAGACAAATATGACTAACGTAGGGATCGCACAGTTGAATGAGTAATCGATTAGAAAATTGAGTTTCAAACAAAATTTTCTCTCATTTCTTGGATTTAGTTTAAGTTCTATTGACTTTATTTTGATTTTATTCATAAACTCCAATATTTTCAATGATTTGTTCAATTCTTCAAACAGTATATCACCTGAAATGAGAACTCCACACAAAAGACATAACGACATCATTGTTGAGATTACTAAAGGGTTTCCTAATACAGAGAAAGCTCATAATAGTGAAACACCTTTTGCCCAAAATTCAGTTGACTATTGCAAGCTTTTTCACTATTGAAAGCCTAAAAATTTCTTGAATCAAGGTAAAAATGCAAACTAAGGCCATTTTTGGGCAAAGAATCCTTATTTGATATTCAAATTCATATTTTCTCTATCAATTTTATCTGAATTATCTCAAATTTTAATTATAATTTTTGAAAATTTTTTCACTATTACGAGCCTTTCACTGTTACGTCAGTACCCACTGACCTCTCATTTATCATAATTTACTTTTATTTTAATTGATTTACAATTTTATTCTTTGGATTCCTATTTCAATCAATATTTTGACATAATTTAAATGTTAATGACTTTTAATCTTGCCTTGTTCAGTCGCACTGAGTTTGTCGGGTGCGCAGGTATGAGCATCATGATAAATAATTTCAAGGAAATTTTGTAAGGGGTAAAAGGGGTGTCGAAATTAACCCTGGGTAATGCTAGCAGACCTATTCATGATTTTTCAAGGATATTATCGTTTTTTCACCAAACTTATAAATGCCGACTGAACACCCAGCACCCCTTTTACCCCTTACAAAATTTCCTTGAAAATATTATCATGATGCTCATACCTGCGCACCCGACAAACTCAGTGCGACTGAACAACCCAACATTAATCATTTGTTTAATCACTTGTTTTATCTTTTCCTTAATTTTTCATCAAATAAATTTCAATTTGTGAATAAATTTATCTTTTTGTTTGAATAAATCATTTCTATAAACTGTAACACATTCTTGCATTTGGTCTAAATTTTTGTCATTTGAAAACTGATTGTTGCCATCAATCTATCCATTCATTCATTGGATTACTTTTTGTCACATATTTTGGGAATAAGTACTCATTTGACTCAAGCTCATCCACATCCAACCCTCTCCTCAGGTCGGCTCTAACATCACTATTGACGACTTTCACTATTGTGAGACATAGATTTATTTTTATATTGAATTAAGTTAATTTAAACTTGAATCAAGTTTATAAAGTAAAATTACAAAGTGTCCATGATCAAAATATAATTCGTTACACAGACAGATAGATAACGATAAAAGTGATAGTTATTCATAGGAAACATATTTAAACAATGAAAACCAATTTTTGAGCTAGATAGTTGCTCAATGAATTCTTGAACCTTTACCTTCTCATCAATTGAAAGTCGAGTTTTTATGAAAAATCCATACAAAAGACGGTATGGTTTATGTGCTGAGTGTATGACATTAGCGCACAAGAGATTCATAACGAAAACCAAAGAAAACAAAACCGTGAAAACGAAAACACAGGCAAATCGGGCGTAAAGTATAGTACCTTTTTCATGAGAACAATACATTATTAATTGAAGACCAGGTGTTACAGCATAATAAATAATAAAAATAAGCTTGCTCATATTTTTATCCAGATAACTCGTAAAATACGCAATTCTTTTATGATATTCAATGTCTCTCAGAAATGAGTATTTATTTCTCAATTTGTGTGAATTAATGAATAATTCGTTTATTTCATTGAATTTGTATTTTAAATAAATTGTTATTAAATACCAAACCATTGCTATCCAAAGACCCGACGAATAGAAATAAATGGCCCACAATATGGTCACCACTGACCAAAATATTGTCAAAACTAAGGAATAGCCGCTGTTTGGGTCCATATATGACATAATTAGAGATGAGATGAACACCATTGAGACAAATATGACTAATAAAGGGAACGCACAGTTGAATGAGTAGTCAAATAGGAGATTGACTTTCAAACAAAACTTTCTCTCATTTCTTGGTTTGAGTTTAAGTTCCGTTGACTTTGTTTTGATTTTATTCATAAACTCCAATAAATTCAATGAATTATTCAATTCTTCAAATAGAATATCACCTGATATGAGAACTCCACACAAAAGACATACCGACATCATTGTTGAGATGACAAAAGGGTTTCCTAATATATAACACGACTCGCATGTAATCCATCGAATCCATTGATTATTGAAAACGACAGGAACCAGGTATTTAAGCCAATACATTACCAGGATTATTCTTGAAAATATACTCGATAATAGTTTTCTATTCTCATGACTTTCGTAATAATCACAATTGTGATAGCTCAAAACCATGTACCTTTTCGAAAAGTTTTCAAGTTTATTAATGGCATTAACTTGGTCACTGTTATGATCAAGATAATTTTGAAAGTTATTTACAAAATACTTAAGAATTTTCATTATTACAGTCTCTTATTCGAAATATCTATAATAATAATATTTAATTGTGATTTGGATTCTATTTTATATATATTTTTACAGTCATTCGTGTATTCAAATC
>JAQIXV010001110.1:0-11384 GCA_034700625.1 Tectocepheus velatus
GGCGTTTGGACTCAGAGGTATTCCGCACTGATAGCACTTAAAGCAGTGGGGATGCCATTGACGACCCATAGCTATCACTGGCTGTCAATACAATTCATAAAAATTTATGTAATGATAAAATTGTTAGAATTCCAGAACAAAATTACCGTCTCTTTTATCGGAAGATTACATTCCGAGCATTTGGGAGAAAACAGTTTGTGGTAGTCCTCAACACAATAGGGTTTTCCACTTTTCTCCATAAAATTATCCGGTGATAGGTTTTTGTGACACTTATGACAATTGAAGCACTCCGGGTGCCAATTCTTGCCCAAAGCCTTGACCATTGTTTTCTGTTTTCAACAAATTAACAACAAATGACATGACCATGCTCACTTTTCCAACAATGACTTACCGGGTCTTTAATAGGGTGACCACAACCAGCACAGGGAGGAGAAAACAATTTGTGGTAATCCTTTTCGCAATAAGGCTTTCCGGCCTTTTCGAAGAAGTTGTTGGGACTCAACGGGACTTCACAAGTATTGCACTTAAAGCAGTCCGGGTGCCACTTCTTACCCAATGCTTCCACATATTTACCCTAAATATTGAAAATTATTTCATTCAATTGATTCAAATATAGTTAATAATCTTACATCAGTGATAGGTTCGTGACACCCAGCACATTTTGGTGAAAACTGTTTATGATAGTCGTTCTCGCAGTAGGGCTTTCCGTTCTTCTCGTAAAAGTTATTCGGGTTCAAAGGTATAGCACAAGTTGTGCATTGGAAGCACTGCGGGTGCCAGTTCTTGCCCATCGCATTTATGTAGTTACCCTGTTCAATTGAAATGTTCGATTAAAATGTTTTTATAGATATTAGTGAAGCCTCACGTCTTTGATGGGAAGGTGACAACCGGCACATTTTGGTGAAAATAATCGGTGATAATCGTCTTCACAATAAGGTTTGCCATTCTTTTCATAGAAGTTATTGGGACTGAGAGGTATCGCACACTTATCGCAAGTGAAGCACTGGGGGTGCCACGGCTTTCCCATTGCCTGCACTGGGTTTCCCTGTTTTCAAAATTAAGTTCAATTAAATCAATTGAATAATTAGAGTAAAGAAGAGATGACTGACATCAGTGATGGGTGTCTGACAACCGGCACATTTGGGTGAAAACAGTTTGTGGAAGTCGTCCTTACAGTAAGGCTTTCCATTCTTCTCGTAGTAATCATTGGGATCCAGAGTTTTAGCGCATTGAGTGCATTGAAAGCACTGCGGATGCCATGGCTTACCCATTGCATTGATGAAGTTGTTCTAGGTGATAATTTTGTTTTAGTTGAGCTAAATATTTGTATTATTCAATCAATTCTCACATCTTTGATGGGTAGGTGACAACCGGCACATTTTGGTGAAAACAATTTGTGAAAGTCGTCCTCACAATAAGGTTTGCCATTCTTTTCATAGAAGTTGTTAGGACTCAGAGGTTTAGCGCATTGAGTGCACGTAAAGCACTGGGGGTGCCACGGCTTCCCCATTGCGTTTATTTGTTTTCCCTTTTAGTCAATTGGTTTTTAAATTAATTTCAATAAAAAACTTTTTTTTCAAAATTTTTGTGATATTTAATACAATTTTCATAACTGTTAAGTCAGTGGACGACAAACAAAACGCATTAATTAGTTATTTCACTGAATCTGTGATATCCACCAAAAATAAGAATTTAAAACAATATTTACAACTATTTATCATTTAAATTGATTTTTCTCATCAATGATGAATTTCTAATATTAACCAAGGTTAATTACTGGTATTCCAAGAATTATAACTTTCTTTCAAAAACTCAATTTATAGAATTGAAGAGATTCTGATGGATATCAAAGAATTGACACAAAAAACATTAAAAAAGTTAAAAGTCTGCAAACATTGAGTTTAATGAAACAAAAATCAAATTATACTCAAAATAATTGAATTCGTGGTCAGTTTAAACGATTTTGCGATCAATTAATTGATTAATATATTAGTGAAACAAAAACTTACAGACAATAAGACGTGACGATAGGTTAGTGTAAGTAAATGAGTTTTGGTGTTATATTTACGATACGCCGGAAAGCCTTGCCTTACATCAGTTATGGGTGTAAGACATCCCTCGCATTTGGGTGAAAATAATTTGTGGTAATCGTCTTCACAATAGGGTTTACCATTCTTTTCGAAGTAATTGTTAGGACCCAATTGTTTGGCACATTTGTCGCAAGTGAAGCACTGGGGGTGCCACAGCTTACCCATTGCTGTTATCCCTTTGCCCTTTGATTTCGACAAAATTTATTTAATTTTTTTTAAAATTCGTTATTAATTTTTGTTTCCAATCATTCAATCATTGCATTCATTCAATCAAATTAGTAGAAGAAGGGATGCGTCTAATGGTTAGTTGTTTTACAGTTTTGTACAACAGTTATGACTTACGTCACTAATTGGTGTTTTACAACCACTACAGTCGGGATAAGACTCTTTGATTAAGTCTTCAACTAAGGGAAGCATTAGATCTAAATCCTCTGTGGATAGCAATGGATAGCGTCTATGACCGGAATCGGTCTCCACTTTAGGTCTGTCAGCCTTTTTGAGGATCGGCTCTACTGTAACGGCAGGAGTTACTGCTATAACGGGTTCATTAGCTCTGTCCCAACAGGACTGGTGCCATGGCTTTCCCTTTGACATCACCTTTTGATCTCTCTATTTGCCAATTGTTATATCAAATTAATGGGAGAACTAATGGTTACGCTATTACTCTTTGATAGATAAACTTCCAAAAGTGAACTTGGTACTTATTTTAATCAAATTCAATTAAATATAAGCCACGTTTTGGAAGTTTAAAAGTTCTGATTTTTTTCCGCTCCGGTTCTCAAAACGGTATTAACCGAAAGGAGTGATGAGTGGAGCTATACTTACGTCAGTTATCGGGAGATTACAAGCACTACATTTGGGAGAAAACAATTTGTGGTAATCGTCTTCACAATAGGGTTTTCCCGCGTGTTCTTTGTATGTCTCCGGACTCAATGGCTTCACACAAATAGTACAGACAAAGCACTCCGGATGCCATGGCTTTCCCATTGCTGTAATTTGACGGCCCTTTTAATTAATTAATTCAAATTAATTTCTATGAAAATCATCTCCAATTCAATACTTCAGCGATAGGTAGTCCACAACCGGTGCACTTCGGATGAAACAAATTCATGTAATCCTTTTCACAATAAGGCTTTCCATTCTTCTCGTAGAAGTTTCTCTCCTCGAGAGGGATGCCACAGGCGGTGCACTTGAAGCAGTAGGTGTGCCACATCTTACCAAGAGCATTTATCGCTTTCTGTAATTCAATTTAATACAAAAATCAATTATTCATTTGACAATTGTTTTGATCTAAAGACATACATCTTTGATGGGTTCGGTGCAGACGCAACACTTTGGAGAGAAGAGCCGGTGATAGTCTTCCTTACAATAGGGAGAACCTAGACGTTCGATGAAGTTATCAGGCTGCAATATCTTTCCACATTCGACACAACAGAAACAGTTCGGGTGCCAAATCCGGTTCAATACAATCAATCGATTCTATATTTTCGGTAAATAAATTAGTAATCGATTGAATCAATTGAAGTGAACTCACGTTTTTAGTTGGCTTATGGCAGGCACTACAGGGCGGACCAAATAGCTTCTCGTGACAGGGCTTACAGTACTGTTTGTTGTCCTGAACCACATAATTGTAAGCCTTAAGAATGGTATCGCAGTTGACACATGTGAAGCACTCCGGGTGCCACATCTCGTCCAGAGCTGTCACCAACTATTATATTCATTTACATTAGATTTCAATCATTTGTTTCAATATTTAATTATTGAACAAAATATTATCAAAACTTTATTTTTAAATTCAAAGAATTTTTAATCATTTAATTAGATCAAGGTTAACCTATAATCCATCATATTGTTATTTTAATGAAAACTACCATCATATTCATTTTAATTCATGTAATTTTAATGAGTTTAAGAATATTCGTGATAAGAATATTCGTGAAACTATTCGAAAGAATTTAATGAGTGCTAAAAGTTATGTCAAAAGGGAAGGTCAAAGTGTGGTGTAATCTTGGAATAACCTTGGTATATTTTATTTAATTATATTCTGTTTATCAAAAATATAATCAAAATTAAATATTTCTCATCAAATCGTTTCAGTGTTTGGTTTTATTTATTTTGATGTTTAGTTAAGACATGAGTTGAGTCACGAATTTTCTCATAAAATTAATGAACGGAAATAGAGATCAACTCAAAAAGATTTGATGATTAGTTTGAGTCATATTTTTCTCATTTTGTTTTATTTTTCACTCACAAGAGATTCTCAACCCTTTAAGACATTAAAAATAATCAGATTCTGTGCAATAAAATGAAAATATGAATTCAATTTACTATAATATTATGGAATGTACTGAATATTCTATAAATCTTTTTATGGTTTCATATAACTATCATTTCATGTCATTTCAAAATTGATTCCTAAATAATCAGTTATTTAACGACAAATAATATTTCAAATACAATAGAAATAAGAATTATTTTTCGCTCAGATTTTAAGATAAGAGTAATATTTTTTAGTCATAACTAATGAGTTATTTATTGAACTATTCTTATCTCCGTTGAGACCCATATTAGGAATTCTCGTAAATAAAAACCCAATTCTGGCATTGAATTGAATACTGGTTTTCATTGCTCTTCAATACTACTATAGTTGTCGTCAAATATTATATAAAAAAAATAAAGACATTGACTGAGACTCCGATCAATAAAAAATGATTTAACTTAATATTTAATCTAGGATAATTATCAAATAACCCACCGATCCAATGATGTACATGCCACAAGCTACACATGGTCCTTTAACGGGTGGTGGTGTGTACTTATAATCCAAGTGATGGCTGTGGTATTTGATATCCTTTTCAGGTTCTATCTTATCCTTAGGGGAAGGGGTTCTCAGGAGTTCCACTTTTGGGGATACTGTCAGATGATCGGAAGGCATCGGTGAAACAGATCCACTCAGACCACTGTCGTATGAATGGGTCGCTTTGCGAGTGGTTGTAGTCGTTCGGGTCGTATATGTTGTGGCCATTGCTGGACAAGAAGTCACTCACAAAAGGCGAACAACAAAAAAGTTTTAAATAAAACTACACTCAAAGTGAGTGAGGGATGCGATGATTGGGTCAGATGTGAGTCGAAAGATATTCACAGTATTTGTCAGAACTCTAGACTAAAAGTTTGAGCACAGAATCTGCCAAAAGAGTGAATGCGCTGAACCTCCGAAACTCATATAATATATATGTATTTTTGGCTAAAATATTACTCTTTTTTAGAGCAATACCATACCATTGCTCCAAATGAATGCTTTCCAAAATTTGTAACACACTGTGACCTTGTCTTCAAAATATGATATAATATTATTTTGGTTTTACTTTTAATTTTGGCAAAACTTTTGGACCACTAAATGATGTCTGACTTACTTTTTGTTTAATGGGATGTTTAACCCAAACATCAATCAAAACATATTTTATTGATTTGTTTTCAGTTATTTTTAATACAATTAATGAAAGATTTAGAGAAATATTTTTTTGTGGAAAAATTTGAAACTCAATCATAAAAATACATATTTTGACAAAATTTTTAAATCAATTTCCGAAACTTAAAACTGATTGGAATTTTGACATTAGAATATTCTTGGTTACAATGACTAATGCTTGGTGATTTCATCTTTTTGTTTTTTTAACAAACATCATCAACAACTATTATCAAGTAACTTTTTTTAGAAACAGCGAAAATTAAGTGAAAATAAAATAATAATAAGTTTGATATCAAATGTTTTTATCGTAATATTCTTACAAAGACTGGAAAAGTGCCCAAAAGACTCCTTTTTAGAGACTATGTCAGTGAGGAGACCGTCGATTGTATGCATACCTCTGTTTGTTGTATACGAATATAAAAATCTAAAAATAATCATTTGATTTGGTTTTTGGCATTTTTTGAGTCGAGAAACAGTGCTTTTGATGTTTGAAAAGCAGAGCAAACGTTAAAACATTGAGTTTTGAAAACAAGTCTTCATTGAAGAAGAATTATAAACCTTAAAGAAGTGACTCTTTCGGAGTCTAATTATAAGACTTAACACAATTCAGTTGAAGGGCGAACTCAAAACATTGATTTTTGAATTTGTTTAATCTCAATAAAAGTGTGTGGATCACTTATCTTTATGATACTCAAACAGTTCACTCCATTAACTTTTTCTCTGTTTCTTAATATTTCTTTCCTAATGAAGAGTGAAATATGACATCAAATTTGAAATTTCCATTCAATTGACAAGAATTGAATAAAATTAATGTAAATTAAATGAATAATTGATTTAATTATTTCTTGTTTGAGAATTAGCACAATATATACATAAAAGTATAGAATTGAATAAACAATTGCTATAATTATCGACAAATTTCCCCCAAAATGTATTTCACATATATTTGAAAAATGTCAAAGAGTTCCCAGAATAATAAATATTTAAAAATTGTTTATTAAAGTTATTCATCATTTGTTGAATGGGTAGTAAAAAATAACGACCAAGATTAGTCAGAAAATTTCAATGTTTACGAGAAATAGATGATTCAATTTTTAGATATTTTTATTATTCAACCCTTTGATAGATTTGAGAATAAATATAATATAAAGCAAACAAAGAATAGCATTGAATAGCATTGAAAGCCATTATAAGAGTTCTGTTTTCTATCTCTTCCATCGTTTGAGTGCTGAGTGTAAACCAAATTAACTAATTTTTTGAATCCTTGAAAATCTGAAGTTTGTTTCCATTGGAGTGAAATACCAAAGACTCCTACGACTAATCGGTTCCTCCATTTGAATAACATTTGTGCGAAAATATTTGTGTTTCAAAAGAAATAATAAGAAGGGATAACATTAAAGCATTAAAGCATTAAAACATTTCTCCGATACTATAATCCAATCCAATGGTGAGACCCATATTAGGAGAACGCCTAACAAAACCATTTATGTGTTTAATATTAAACAAAAAATTAATCAAACCCTTAGCGATGCTGTAATGGTAGTATAGCTGACAATTTCATTGATAAATATTATTTTGTTGTAATGTTTCAATACGTTAGCTGAAGAAAAGCTGGAAAACAAGTATTTTTTGTCAATCGGTTGGTATCATAAGAAAGTGAACGCAAGTTATAAACAACGCCTACAATTAGTTTTGATATTTTCGGGTTAAGGGCGAAGAGTAGAAGTAAATTGCTTTGAAAAATGCTATTGAGAGCTAATTTTGGGCCTTATGTACAAATCAATGTGTAGTCTCTCTCTCTTCTGCCAAAACTTGAATCAGATTTTCACAACACGTTATTTCCTTATATAGAATACAAATAATAATTAATTTCGATTAAATTGAATTAAACACAAAGTGAACATCAAATCGACAAATAGTAGTGATTTTAGCGTTAAGAGGAAAACAACACAATCTTTCATTTCATTAGATTTTTAAACAAAAAACTTTTTTATCCAATATTTTTATTGATCTCAAAAGTGGTCCAAACTTTTTAGTAGTGCTTTCAAAGCAATGGATGTGAGTTCTGTAGAATATTCTTCGAGTCAACAGAGGAGTGATTTACAGTCGGGACTCAAATCCACTCAATTATTGGCCGGAACCCGAACTTCAGAATTCCGTTCGGAATATCACAGTCGAGAGTATGACTCAAGTGATCGCGAAAATGGTTACAAAAGTCCAGTAGTTGTTGTCTCACCCCTACCAGAACTCGACTTAGAAGAAGAATCTTATTTGGAGGGATCCGCTGCTGTGACTTCAGGACTCGATTACACCTCAAAAGAGAAGCTTTTGAAAAGATATGGAGAGAAGTACTCAAAAGAAAGAACTTCTTCGCGGTCTTCACGACGGGTCAAATTGTATGACGAAAGTGAAAAATTTGATTACAATCACTTCGCGACTATACCCCCGTCGGCCGCAAAGTCTCCATCAGTTAATCGAAAGACAACTTACGATCGCCGCTCTCCCTCTCCATCCCCTGTGGATCCGAGAACTCCATCTCCGATACATGTCCTCAATATACCCAAAGTTACGACAGAAGTGAAGTCTTCCTCTAAAATTGTAATCGAAGAAGAGGGCCATCACTGCAAATACCATTCCCATCATTTGGACCACGAGTACTGTCCTTCTCCATCAAAAGGACTCTGCGCTGCCTGTAAACAGAATATCATCGGAAAGGTTTGTTGAGTCACTTATTATGGAAACTATTAAAAAACCTATTTCAAAAATTTGTACTTGATCATTCTAATATGTAGCTTGAGAGCTATAAATAATAAGTTATGAGACTACAAGTCATAAGATTGATCTAGGAATAGTTTATTACTTTGTTTACAATCCAATGATAGTTAATTGACATTGTTAATTTTAAACTTGACAAATGATTATAGTTATTGCGAGCAATGGGAGAGATATACCACCCTGAATGTTTCACCTGCTGCAATTGTGACACAGCCCTGAATGAGGCCAATTTCAAGCCTTACGGAAATAAGCCCTATTGTGTGCCGTGTTATGAGAGTCTGTTCGGCCCTCCCTGTAATATCTGCAAAAAGGCTACACAAGACGTAAGTAAACTATAGTCAAAATCAAATCTTTAATAATTTTAACAAAAATATCAGAACCGATACCAATTGTTGGGCCGTATTTGGCACCCGGAGTGCTTCTGTTGTGTCGAATGTGGCAAACGATTGACTCCCGACAACTTCATTGAGAAGAATGGCAACCCTTACTGTAAAGACGATTATCACAAACTATTTTCGCCCAAATGTTGCGAATGTAAACTTCCGATAAGAGATGTGAGTCTTTCTCATAGTTTTGTTATTATTTTATTTGAATTTATTATTAAATATTTGTAGAAAGCAATAAATGCTCTTGGTAAGATGTGGCACACCCACTGCTTCAAATGCACAAATTGTGCTCTACCGCTTGAAGAGAGAAACTTCTATGAAAAAGGGGGTAAACCCTATTGCGAGAAATGCCATTCAAACTTGTTTGACCCCAAATGCGTTAAATGTCGGCTCCCGATCACTAAAGTATTGTCAAATTGTTTGCTTAAAATTGTAGTTTAATTGCTTTTATTCGGTCTAAAGGGACGTCAAATAACAGTGAACGGCAAGCCATGGCATCCCGAGTGCTTTGTCTGTACTGTTTGTGTTAAGCCATTAACGCCCGATAACTACAGAGAATACAAGGGTCAGCCCTATTGTGAAGATGATTACAACAAACTGTTTGCCCCCAAATGCAAGGCTTGTAAACTGCCGATAACTGAAGTAAGCTCTTATTTCTTTTGTTTTTCAATGGGCTATCTTTGCTTGATCAAACTAATAAAAAAGCAAGAACATTTTGATTATCAGATTCTAATAAATTGATTGAATGTTAGGGCAAACCAGTGAACGCTTTAGGAGGTGAATGGCATCCGAGATGTTTTTGTTGTACTAATTGTGACAAACAATTGGGACCTAAAAACTTTTTTGAGAAAAATGGAAAACCCTATTGTGAGGACTGCCTCCACAAACTGTTTTCCCCCAAATGCATCGCTTGTAAACTTCCCATAAGCGAAGTGAGCTCTTATTTTAGATCCTATTCCAACTTGGTTATATGCTAGATAAAAGTCTTTTATATTATCAAGCAAGAACATTTTGATTATCAGATTCTAATAAATTGATTGAATGTTAGGGCAAACCAGTGAACGCTTTGGGCGGTGAATGGCATCCGAGATGTTTCTGTTGTACTAATTGTGACAAACAGTTGGGACCCAATAACTTCTTCGAGAAAAGTGGAAAACCCTATTGTGAGGACTGCCTCCACAAACTGTTTTCCCCGAAATGCATCGCTTGTAAACTTCCTATAAGCGAAGTGAGCACTTCTTTTGTATCTTGGTTATATGCTAGATAAAAGGCTTTTATATTATCAAGCAAGAATTTTTCATTTTGAGATATTTTGAAACAATTTTTATATGAATCTAATGTTTTGATTGAATGTTAGGGCAATCCAGTGAACGCATTGGGCAGTCAATGGCATCCGAGATGTTTCTGTTGTACTAATTGTGACAAACAGTTGGGACCTAAAAACTTCTTCGAGAAGAATGGAAAACCTTATTGTGAGGACTGCCTCCACAAACTGTTTTCGCCAAAATGTGACGCCTGTCATCTTCCAATCACTGATGTAAGTGTTTGCTATAAAAATATCCAGGACATATTCCAACTACAAATTTAAAATATTAAGGGTCGACCAATTGTTGCAATGGGCAAGAAGTTCCACCCCTACTGCTTCACGTGCACAGAATGCGCTAAACCGTTGTCACCGAATAATTTCTATGAGAAAAATGGCAAACCTTACTGTGAAGACGATTATCACAGACTATTCTCTCCCAAATGTGCTGGGTGCAAACTACCCATTAAAGACGTCAGTATTCAAAATATTTTAATTATTTTCAAATTTTCACACTTTTTTCATTGTCATGATCAGGGTAAAATAATCCGAGCTCTTGGTAAAGACTGGCACCCGCAGTGTTTCACTTGCACTGAATGTGCGATACCTCTAAAACCGGATAATTTCTACGAAAAGAATGGCAAACCTTACTGTGAGAACGACTTTCACCGACTGTTTTCTCCGAAGTGCGCCGGATGTCTGCTCCCCATCACTGATGTAAACCATGTTTTTTATAAAAACAAATTATTATATTTTATTATATTTTGATTAGGGTAAGATTCTGAGTGCAATGGGCAAGAACTGGCACCCGCTATGCTTCAAGTGCACAGCCTGTGCCATACCTTTAAAACCACCCCATTTTATGGAGAAGAACGGCAAACCTTATTGTGAAATGGATTACAATAGACTGTTTAGCCCTCCCTGTGCCGGATGCAATCTTCCCATCACTGATCCGGTATTATCTCAAATGAATTGATTGAAATAAATTATTTACAAAATGATCTTGATATTTTCAGTCGACAATGGTCAAGGCAATGGGCAAGAATTGGCACCCGCAGTGCTTTGCCTGTACAGAGTGTGTCCGTCCCCTCTCACCGAACAATTTCTTCGAAAAGAATGGCAAACCTTATTGTGAGGATTGTCTGCACCGACTCTTTTCTCCCAAATGTTCGGAATGTAATCTTCCGATCAAAGGAACGGTAATATTATTTCTATTAATCTAATAATGCGATCATTATTTTGATTGTTATTATCTTTTTATTGTATTTTTATAGCCATTAATAGCAATGGGCCGTCAATGGCACCCGACGTGCTTCAGGTGCAGTCATCCCAATTGTGGCATTCAGTTGAGTCCAAACAAT
>JAQIXV010001111.1:0-11343 GCA_034700625.1 Tectocepheus velatus
AAATTAAGAAAATAATTTTTGAGTCAATTTCAAACTATTTTGAAAAACTGTAACTTTTGTCATAACATAAATCCATTGAAAGCACAAAAATAGTTTTTTATTGATAACTAGTGGTCCGAAACTCATTGAAGTGAATATCCAATAGACTATGCGTTGGTAACACATTACGCAATGGTCATTGAGTGCCAAAGTCACCTAGCGTAGGAAATATATTTCCAACGTGAGGTGTATAACAAAAGGAGTAGCTTGGTGAGTGACTATGACCATTAGAATTTTTATTTTTATCTATAATTCAATTTAAAGGGGATCATTGATTTTGAAATTATCAAGAGAAGATCCATTTAAATGAAATGGGTTCTTGTAATTCATTGAATTTGCTAATTACCATGGTTAATTTGTTTATCAAAAGAACCGAGTTCTACCACATTTTAATAAAGAAAATTTTATACAATTTATTGTATTTGAATTCAAACAAAAAATTACAGTATTTAAAAATTCAACAATTGATTGATTTAGTTTCTATCATGGAGATTTATATTTTAAAATAAAATGAGTAGATAGACCTCCAATATCTTAAAATGTTATATTTTTACAAGTTAATTTTTTTCCTAGTATAAAGTTTACAGGTTTAAAAATCTAAACTCTCTTGTTTAAACTTTTCAAATAAATTTCATTGTCATCTTGCAAAATTGACTTAAAACAAAAAGTGTGGCCATATTTTGTCAAAGAGTGAATTATTGTACTCGCTGATAATTCGAGCTATCTAGGGCGATAATTTCTAAGATTACCTTGCCTCAAACAGTCTGACTATATGAATGGCGGACCACTTATTCAATACAAACACTCTCTAAATATAATTAAAACATTTTAATGTGACTTAAAATACAGTTTTTAAACTAAAAAATAAATTTGAGATCAAATACAAGAATTTTAATTGCGAAATAAAATTCTATTAGCTTGGTTAATAAAATATAAAAGGAACAGTGTTTTTGTAAATTATCATGATGAAAATTAGTCAAATTCATGAGTAAATAATAATTTTAATAAAGTTTTTAAGTTAAATATGTTTTAAAATTAAGAAAATAATTTTTGAGTCAATTTCAAACTATTTTGAAAAACTGTAACTTTTGTCATAACATAAATCCATTACAAACACAAAAATGGTTTTTTTTTATTAATAACTAGTGGTCCGAGTGTTATAGTCTGGTCATTGTGTGCCAGGGTTACGAACACTGACCTTGGACGCAACATTGTGTGTACATTTAAGTTGATTGAATGTGCACACCCTCACCTGGCGTTGGAACATTCCGACAAAAGGTATAACATAAGGAGTAGCTTGGTGAGTAACAATGACCACTAGAATTTTCATTTTTATCTTTAATTCAAAATATGACGTGGATCATTCATTTTGAAATTACAAACAGAAAATACAAGATAAAATTTGAATAAGCAAGTGTCCAAGATACTTTTACAAGAATTCTACTGAAACTATATAATGAGTTTCAAAATTAAAGAATCAAAAAGGCATTGAATTGTAATTCAATTAGGTTTTTGTGCTAAACAATGATCAAGCTCTTGAGCATAACTTAATGATTACATTTATTTTTTAAATTAGACTAATTTCTAAAATTGTCAAGGTCGAATCCCCCAGAATAAATTAAATTTACTTATTTGATTTATTTATTCATTGAGTTTTTGACTATCTTACAGTTTATAGCAAAATGGTTTTGATTTGATTGTTAATGAGCCATAATTAAATAAATTTGTTTTTTGCTGGTATAAAATTTAAATTAATGATAAACTTACAGCTTATGAAAATATAAATTTATCTTGTTCAAACTATTCAAATTATCACTAAGACAATTACCTTAATAACAAAAATAAAACAGAATGGACAAATTCAAACAAATTCAATTCATAAAATTATTTCGAAAATTATCTAGAATGTATTCCCATATTTTTATTATAATAATGTAATAAAACTTGATAAAAATGTTACAGTTTTCGTGTTAATAAATAAAAGTTGTTTCAAATAAGATTCACCTAGTACAAATACAGAATATTTCGCTCGGAACAATTTAACTTCCATTTCGTTCATAGAATTTAGCAAGAAACGCAATAATGATTAATCTTGCAATTTATGTGTTTACTTCGCGAAACCCATTGTAAGACAATTTTATTTTTTCCGATTTATAACGTTTTAAGTGATGTGTATAATGGGATCGGATATGGAAGGGAAGGGTTCACTGCTTTTTGTTCGAAATGATCGATGGGTTCACTCAAGATATTAATCTTTGTTCGCAATTGAATCGCTCGGTTATATGAACTAAAGAATCGCATTTATCATTTTGGAACTATATCATTTTGTGTTTGATCAACTTGTTCATTTAAGTAAGAAAATATAAATAACCTTGTCAAAATGTTTGTACTTGATCTTGATTGTTTGACAAAAAAAGTATCCATTGTAGAAGGTATCTATCGCCAAAAGCTATATTAAGGAAATTTGAACAAGTTAAATAAGAATTTCTAGTATAAATTACAGCTTGCTAACTTTGACTTAAATTGAAATTTCCATTGAGCTAATTTCGATTCATTTTCAATAATACCCAGCTCAAATCGAATAAATTACGTGACAAAAGGTTAAATCCTCAAAGACCTGGACACTAAGCTAAGTGAAAGAATAGGCTTAACCCCAGTTTCAAAAGACATGTCTCTTTTTTGTTGATATTCTGTAAAAACATTTCTTATTATTATATTATTATTGGATTCGATGGAAGTGTCGCTCATTTTATCAGAAAAAAGGAAAAAAAGTAAATCTTTTTCAGACATTAAATCCTCGCAAAAAAATTGTGAAAAGCATTGAAAGCATTGAAGCGATAAATGTTTGGCAAAAAAGAGTATTGAATGGAATATCGAAAGGGAAAGGTATGACACGAGACAAGTGAATAAAAGCACAGAATAAGTTAATACCCGTATCGTTATATCCATGGGTTTGTTGATCGCAAGTGTAAACATATGCCGCAGGAAATCCCTGAATGGAATTCAAGATTTTTAAGCTTGGTTTTATTGAGATTTTCTTGCGGGTTGGGTCAAAAAGTACGTAGACATAGTTGGAGGTTGGTATAAAATTTAGCAAGCTATATAAAGAAGAGTTGTTCGCAACCCAATTGAAATTTAGTCTATAATTTGTATTAATAAAAAGTGGAGTTCATTAAAATTTACAGCCTTAGAATTTTTTAATCTTGTTATATTTTTCTAATAATTTAATTTTGAAAACACTCTCCAATTCTGAGTTAATCCTTAAAATTGTTTTATTTCTTTTGTCCAAAGGATAAGGCCTTCCGTTGCCATCCCTTTCATCGGATGACAAGAATCTATTGAATGAGAATTTTTTTTTATCTCTTCATTTGAAAAATTGATTCAATCATTGAGTCAATAGATTTGCTCTGAGTTTAGGTTTTTATGTAATTTTGTTCACATTTTTTGAGTTGAGTCTCGTTTTTAGGGCTCATATCAAGGCTTAAGAAGATTTTCAAAGAATTTTTTTAATGCCTTTCCCTTCCGTTCCATTCATTCATAGCCTTTACGTAATAAGAGATTTATTTTGGGCTCAAATCAGATATAAATCAAATGAAAAATTTTCTTCTCATGAAAAATGGTTTTAACTATTTTTATGAAATTGATTTTGGAATTGAATTTCCTGGATTAAATTGATTGATGCGTTGAGCAAGCTCTAATTTCAACATGAATGTTAGCTTGGTCGTGTTAAAGTATAATTTGTTAAACGGATATTTGAGTGGGTGATAGGTTTTAAAGTTCACTACCTAGCTGATTTGTAATAATTTGTTTCAAAAAATGTTCCTAGTAAAACTATGGGTTATTCCAAAAATAACTTGATAGAAATTTTAATTACAGCTTCTAGGTTTTTTTTATATTTTGAAATTCTGCAAGAGATAAACCTTTGAGAAGGCTGTGTGTTTAGCTTGTTAAAATTTAAAAAAGACTACATTATTGCACTTTATGTTATTTCTTATAAATAACTGTAATTTAATCATCAAAACTAATTTTAAACTTGTTAATTTGTTGAATAATAAAAACGGGTTTCTTAGTCTCATCTGTTTTTCCTTGGTTAAATATTAATTTCTAATCTAGGTTAAAATTAGAATAATCATCACGGATTCATCATAAATTATTAATTTAATGCAGGAAAAGTTTGTGGTTATATTTTGGTGAAAGCAAAAACTGTAATTTTTGCACTAGAACTATTCATTATTTTACTAAATATTTACAAAATATTAATGGTTGTAAACAAGGTTACGTTCTTTTTAATGTCAGATGGTTTTCATCTTGGTCAAAAGATGATAATTTTTCAAAAAAATTAAATCCTTTTTAATTAAAATGTGGAAATTTGTTTGTTATATACAAACTGTTTAGAAACTGTAATTTCATTTCAAAATTGTACTGGTTATTTACTAAAATTTTTATTTATCTTACTTGGATCACAAGTGGTTTGACAAGAATATATTTTAAATATTACCAAGAAAATTAAAATGAACATTTTTCAATTGATATTGGACAAAGTAGACTTATTTTGGGATTGCAGGGTGATTTTAACGAATTCTATTTTTATCAGGAATATCTGATTACTTGGTATTAAAGTTTAATTTTATGATTGATTCGATTATAGATTCACTACCTAGGTGATTTGTAATACATCGTTGCATCATAATTGGATAGTCTTGGTTGCGCAAAAAAATAGATAATGGAATATCAAATAAAATTTTGCTTGAAATTTTGATTAATTTTCAACCTAACAAGATGTATGAATTACAGTTTTTCTATTTTGCTAATTTGTGATAATTCTGAAGAAATTTTGATATTGCTCAAATTAGTTGGTAATTTATTTTTAACAATTGTTATAATTATTGAAATTTATCATGGTATAAAACTGTTTTAAACTATTTCTCGTAGTACCTTTATGATTGTAAATTGAAAGTATGTTATTTTTATCATAATATAGAACTGCAATTTTGAATTCAAAATAAGCTAGAACACAAATAATTATTTATAATTTGCTAGATGGAATGGATCCATTTGAAATACAAATTTCACGATTTTCACTTTTTGATATTTAATCTTCACGAAATTTTTATAGTTCTAGGTTCTAATGACTATTAACTGTAATTTATTATAAAAGTAGCTTTGCATTGATTAAAACTTGATAAAATACTTAATGGATTATTTGCGAGTTTAAATTTAATTTTTCCTGGTTAAATTGATAATTCTTGGCTGAAAGTAAATTTTCATTTATTTATTTTCATCAAGTAAATATAAAATTATAAATAAAACACGTATTAATGCCAAACAATACAATGGTTTAATGTTCTTGTCATAATTTTTCATTGTCCTTGATCAATAAAAACTGTTATTTTTTCACTAAAACTTCATTTAATTTAATCTAAATTAAAAATTAATTTATTGGTTGTACTTCAATATTACTTTTGCCAAGTTCAAATAAAGATTGAAAGCTAATTGATTTGATAGTGAACCTAGAGCCAACATCTTTAATTTTATTCAAAAGTTTTATTTTGTGAAAAATATTCAATTACAGTTTTGAAACATATATATATGTATATATGAAAAATATGTTTTATCATAAAAATTAACCTGGATAAAATTAAATATTACAATTTGAATTTATTATTGAAATTTAAAATGGTTTAACACTACTTTCAAATCAAAAATTGAATAATTTGATATGTTCTTGGTATATATTTTAGTGAAAAATAGAAACTGTTATTTTTTCATTAAATATGGTTATTATTTAACTGAAAATTCAAGTATAATTACTGGTTATATAGAGGACATCACTTCTTTTGAATGTTACTAGTTTAATTTGCATCTTGTTAAAAAAACAACGCGACAATAAGTTTTTCATAAGCCTAAAATTCAAATACTTTTTAATCTAAATTAAATTATTTTATTAAAATTTATTCGTTTTATACAAACTGTAATTCCATCTCAAAAGTAATCTTGTTTTTTAGTAGAATTAGATGCAAGTTAATTGGTGGCTGGCTTGCGGTCACAATTTTTCCATGATCAAATTGACATTTAATTAATCAAATTTGATTGAAAGCGATTTAATCACGAAATAAATGATATATCGATTAATCTATTTTTGATTTAATCACATAATAGGGTTCTCCAGTGACTGTCGTCCCCCACCAGACACGCGACAACTCAATCAGTTCTCGTCTGTTAAGCAGAAGACGGAGCGGAGACGACACCACCACTAATGCCTTCTCATTCATTAAGATAGGAAAGTCGGGTCACAAAATGCAAAACCAGGTCAATAATAATAACCAAGGTAAAAATAAGTGTGATTTTCCTCCAATAAAGTTATTATTCAAAATTCATCCAGTTAAAACTCATAAGAATTGTTCAAGTTACAACTATCTGTAAAACAACTATCTTATATTGATAGCTACCTTGCTCATCCCATAGTTATTTACAATTTTAATGAAATTTTTAAATTCAATTACTTTCGAAACATTTTTTTTCTCTTTTCTATCTTTGGATTGAATTTGAAAAACTGATTACAAGATTAATTGAATTTTGTTATTTGAGAATCAATTTTCTTGGAATTCATAAAATTGTTTGACTTTTAATTCAATTGAATTCTGTATTTGTTTTTTCACTTGGATTTTGATTTTTCATACTTTTCCCTATAGCTAAAGAAAAATATGAGCAAGCTTATATGGCTAGGGCTGAGGCCAGTATGCATTTGCTGGAGAGGATGGCCTCAAACCTCGAGTGCGTGCCTTTCCTGTTGTCTAATCTTCAAAACGATTTGTTGGGTTTCATATCGATTACAGAGAAGTTCAGCGAAGGAAACAAATTACATAAGCCTTTGGCTAATATCTTGAACAGAATACTCCAGGTAAACAATTTTTTTGTGTCTGGCTCACTTTACACCTCAAACAACTTGATATCATGATAAAAATAATTGAATTTATATGGAAAACAAAAGTTATTGATTTTGTTTTAAAAGCTGTAATTTATTATTTTTGCTCAAATTTGTGTTTAAATAATTTTCTTTTTATAATTATCTTGGTAGTCAACTACGACAATTGAATTTTTATTTTATTTTAATGATTATTTTGTTGTACATTTTGGATATTGACCTTGCTCAAATTTTCAATTAGTTTTATTCAAACTGTAAGTTTAGCGAACTAGCTAAGTTAGTTTTATTGTTCAAGTTGAACCAAGATTATTGGAAAGATTTAAAATTTCAAAAAATTAATTTAAATCTTGTTTTTTACCGAATTTGAACTATAAAATGATAAATATTTCTAAATAATCTTGATAATTTAAGAGAATATTAATGAACCAAGTAATTTTTTGCAGAAACCAAGCTGAATTTTGACTAAGTAGTATAAGTTACAATTTCATCAAATATTATAAGCTTTTTCGCAGCTAAAAAGATTTATGAAACTGTAACTTTAGCTAGCAAGCTAGATTAGTTTAATTGAAAACCTTGAATCGAAATTTTTGGGAACTAGATCCAGGGTTTTTTTCAAAATGATTTATTTTGATCTTGTTGGTTTGTTCATAAAAATAATTGAATTTATCAAGAAAACAAAAGCTGTTTGTTTTGTTTTAAAAGCTGTAAATTATAATTTTTGTTCAAATTTGTGTTTAAATAATTTTCTTTTTTGGCTTATCTTGGTCTTCAAACTGTCCAATTGATTCAATCTATTTCAATTATAATGTATCTATAAATTGTATTTTTATTTTATTTTAATGATTATTTTTGTTGAACATTTAGGAGATTCAGCTTGCTCATATTATCATTTAGGTTTATTCACGCTGTAAGTTTAACGAACAACATAAATTAGTTTTATTGTTCAAATTGAATCCAGATTATTGGAAAGTTTCAGCTGTCTCTTTTTTAAAAAGATGAATTTAAACCTGGTATTTTACCAGATTTGAACTATAAGATGAAAATTTTAAAAAATAGTCTAGATAATTTTAGAAATCCATTCCTGTCATAATCCAAGTTATTTTTATAGAAATCTTGCTGAATTCCCATTAATAAAATAATATAAGCTACAGTTTCATCAAATATTATTAGCTTTTCCCAGCTAAAAAAGATTTATGAAAAATGTAACTTTAGCTAGCAATCTAGATACCTTTAATTGAACACACTGACTGCAAATTTTTGAAAATGAAAACACCGAATCAGTAGCCTGATAAAAATAATTGAAATTATTTAAAAAAAATCGTTTATTTTGTTTTAAAAGCTGTAAACTTTTATTTTTTGTATAAATTTGTATTAATATAAGTTTCTTTTGATAAGCATCTTGGTCTACAAACTACCGCATAGATTCATTGTATTTCACCTATAATTCATCTATAAATTGTATTTTTATTTTATGTTAATGATTATTTTGTTGAACATTTTGGATATTGAGCTTGCTTATATTATAAATTAGGTTTATCCAAACTGTAAACTTAGCGAACTAGCTAAATTAGTTTTATTGTTCAAATTGAACCCAGATTTTTGGGAAATTGTAGACTTAAATTTTTTTTCAAAAATATGAATTTAAATCTTGTTTTTTACCGAATTTAAATTATAAAATGATAATATTTTCTAAATAATCTTGATAATTTTAAATATCGTGAACCAAATATAGTGAACCAAATAACTTTTTTGTAGAAACCAAGCTGAATTCAGACTAATAAAATAGTATAAGTTACAGTTTTATAAAATATTTTTATTTTTAAATTTTCACAGCTTAATAGATTTATGAAAACTGTAACTTTAGCTACCAAGCTAGATTCGTTTAATTGAACAAGTTGAATGCAAATTTTTGGAAAGCAGAAAACCGGAAAAGTATTTTTTTCATAAAAGTTTATTTATATCTTGTTGGTTTCTTCATAAAATTTGCATGAATTAAAATTGTACCAAATGATCAAGGGTAATTCAAATAATTTTTAACATGACTAATGAAAAAACTCATTTATCAGACAATCGTTGAGGAAATCTGTGGCGAAGACACGAATCAAACGAATCTATTAACAAATGGTCTGAAAAAACAGACAAAACGTCTGAAAAAGTCATTAGACTTCGAGAGCAAAGAGAAACTGTCGGTACAGTTGTGCGGACTCTTGCGCTCAGGTATCCAATGCCTGAAAGGGGGCCAATCGTTGCAATACACGTCCCTTTTGTTGATCAACAAAATGATCGACACGTTTATTATTTACGACGTCTCCCGGTTCCCAATCGAACTCAATGAGACCCAACTCATTGTCAAGGAAAAGGACCGGGAGGTCAAAGCCAAGCACAAGCCTGAGTCGAGCTCAGGGCACAAGAAGTCACATCAAATAATAACACAAATGCCGTCTATTGTGACGACAGACCAAAACCAGAAGCAAATCATAACATCACTGAAGACAACGACCTTCAAGGATGGACAGGTGTCTGGTGTCGGTACCCCTTCGTCTACCGTTCCCCACATGTCTGCCCACTCCAGAGTCAAACGAAAAATGACTGACAAGAATAGGTTTACCCGAAAATCGATAACCAATTGGATTAGAGGAAAGACTACATCCGTTTCCCATCGCATCAGTGGTAGTGCTCTGAAGAAAGACAGTTCCGGAACTAATATCAGTAGTGGTGTTGCCAAAGGCGGCAGTGCTTCTGGTGGTAGAGCTCTGGGACTTAGGCTGAGCGCAGGGACTGACACCTCTGGCAAACATATTGTCAGTGAAAGCCATTCCTCTATAAACACGAATCTGTTGTCAATTTTGGTTAAAGAAGGCATTGATTTGGTTCTCAATGTCTTAAACAATGCAATAACTCTTCACAAGAGGGTCACCGGTTCTAAACAATGCTGTACACCCAGTCATAGGTTAGTGATTTTGTCCTTGATCATTTTTTCAAAAAAAATATTTAAATAAATGTGCAGCTGCCATGTGCCCATTTAAAATAATGTAAAACTTTGTTAAATTTTTATTATGCTTATTGATGAATTGACAGCTTGTAATTGAAAAATCTATTCGGGTTAGAACTTGGTGAAAATTAATTAGATTTTACTTAGTTTTTTTTAACATGCTTATTTTTGTGCCTTCATCGAGGTTATAGAATGAATCCAGTTGAATTCTATTTTTAATTCAGCATAAATTACAGTTTTTTAACAAGTTAAAGTAAGCAAACTAAATGTATACAATAAATGGATAGTTACCATTTCTATATATTTAATTTTACAAATGAAATTAAAAATATACGATTATTATAATGCAACCAACTTATTATAAATTATAAACCTTTATAATAATTGTAGAGGCAAATTTTGATTGATAAATTATGAAAAATGACAGTTTATTTATTAACGGAATAATCTCATATAAAAAGATCTTGTTAATTTTCAATTCGTAAAAATGCTTAGAAAATTCTAACTTTTGAAATCATAAAAAATACCATGAGGAATTAGCAAAACTTAAATTTGTCCTCAGTAGGCGCAGGCCAAAATATAATTTTGGTATTGAATTGAATTTTTATAAATAAATTGACATAAATTACAATTTTCTTAAATATGAATTTCGCATTTACTTAGTTAGAAATTAAATGTAAAAGTTACAAACTTAATCAAAGCCTTGATAATTAATTGAAAAATTTTAAATATAACCAAAAGCTTAAATTTAACAAGTTGAAAGTAAAATGTTTGAAATCTATATTCCAATTTTCAATCAAGTTTGCACTTATAGAAATTTTCATTTTGAGATTTATTAGTTTTACAGTTTTTAGTTTTAATAGTTTTGAATTTATTTTCATGATCTAGCAGAATCAAAAAATATTCCAGGGCAGATTTTAAAATTTCAAATATATTTTTTTCGAAAATTAAACATTATTTTGAATAAGGTGATTTTAAAAAGAATAACTCATCGAGTAAAATGTTTAATATCTAAAATAACTAAAAAGTATAATTATATACATATAATAAAACATATTTTACAGTTTTCATTCTAACAAATTTTAGCTTGTTGAGACTTAAATGAATTTAAAAATGGTTTTATTTTTATTAAATACTTGGGAAATACTTGATTATTACATGTAGTTTTGAATTGATCCTGATAAAATTAAGAAGTTGGTCCACTCCAATTTCAATGATAAATAATGAACAATGATGAATTTTGAATTAGCAAAGTAATCAAATTTACAGCTTTTACTTCAAATTTTAAAATTGGATCTTGATAAAATTTTATCTTCATTTGTTAGACTACGTCAGTGCACATACCATTGCCTTCAGATTCTGTCCGCTCGAGCCCTGCTCTACGCGA
>JAQIXV010001112.1:0-11342 GCA_034700625.1 Tectocepheus velatus
GAATTTTCAAATCGCATAAAATTTGATGAATTCTTTAGAAATAATTTAATGATTTTGATATTTGGTTACAGTTTTGCGTTAATTGTATTCATAACTGAATTATTGTTTTTATATTTATATCAATTGAATTCTGATTTGAATAGATCTTATCGTCGAAAAACTCAATTTAATAATTGGATTAAATTGAAAAGACCAACATACAGGAATTCCCAAGCAAATTACCCTGATTTTATGAATTATTTAAAAAAAACCAAGACCCAAACCTCGTATGAAAATTTTCAAACAAAACAATCAATGATTAAGCGCTTTGTAATAGCCTAAATGATGATGATGGATAAGTTTAAGGTTCCTGATAATAAATATGGATGGAAATTTGATGTACATTTATCGAGCAAGTCTAACAAACATTTTGGTGATATAAAATTTGTGTGAGTAAATCTCAAATTGAAAAATGTTCAACCAAGTGATAATGTTAACTTTTGTGTAGATTCAAGCAAATGTACGAAATTGGCCTCATCATTCACTACATAATTGAAAACATTATCAAGAAAGTTGAACTTATTCAGGGATATCTCATTGACGTTTTTGATTTAGGCTCGAAAACTGTATTGGGATATGAATTTTCAAATCCTATTAAATTCAAGGATTAAATGATTTAATTATTTTAATTTTAAGCTATAATTTAGAGTAAATTTCATTCATAATTGAAATATTGTCTTTAACTATACTTGCTTATATATTGATAATAAAAAATAATAGAATTTCAATGAAGAATAAGAGTAAAGAAAATGCTAAACCGTAGAGCAATAAATAAAAAGTGTCGAAAACATTTTGAAGAGTTGTTGGATTGAAATCAATAATTAGATCCTTTTTCTTCTTATCAATAGTTCCGATCATTTTTCTATTGTATTCGAATACATCGGACAACCATTTCTCAGTCAAACCGTATTCCCAACACTTGGATATCCTGGTCATCAAATAAAAAGATTAATATTCTTCAAATATTCAAATTTCAAACTTACATCTTATTCAAATTGACCTTGATCCAATCTGGGCTATCATTATTCCACAAGAATAAATAGGGTTCGGAAATAGGGTTTGTCTTTTCTGATAGATGAATAATGTCAATTAATCTTGGTAGTTCTTTATCATAAATATTGGCAAATTCAGTTATGAAGAAAATAGAAATATCCCTTTTATTCACAAATGAATAGGACAGGTCTTTGAGACCTTTCGCCAATTTGTTAACAATTTCACCATGGTGTTTATACGTTTCGAGCCTTGAGGACAGGGTTCGCTTCAGTTCAGTGTCATTCTGTCTGACGTAAGCCGTGAAAGAGTGGTCTTCTCTGACAACTATTTTCATGTCCTTATGTTTGACCACATCTTCAAAGCTATCGATTCTGACCATCGGAACGGCTGTTACCATAAAGTCTGTGAAATATGCGGTGAACTGATTGGACAACACTAGTGCTGACAATACCCAAACACTCAGAATAAGTTTCGAAGTCTTATCGATAATTGTTTTATGCATTTCTTTAGAAATCAATAAAATCATAAAATTGTAGACATTTTCAAAAATATTTGATTTGAAGTGAAATGTCTTTCCATCGATGGATGAGATCAGAGATAAGATAACAATAGAGGCTATGATTAAAAGCCACACCTCTTGGCTGAAACAAGATAAGTATGCTAGCATTGGAATTGTACCAGGGTATTCCTTGGCCACGATAACTTCACCATCTAAATATCCTATAAAATCACTGTAACTAATGTTGAAATTGAATTGTCTTTTAAAAACATTTTTATAAACAAAGTATTGGCTGACGACCATCGGTGACACAACTGCGTTCACATTGTCCTGGATAACCACTTTTGCTATTTCAGCAAACTTGTTGATTTTCCTTGTGAATCTTAAACTTGAACAAGATAATTTTGATTTAATTTTTCAAAATTGAATTTTTCATTTACTATGCTTTTTGGTGTTTACAGAACTCAACGATAATCATAATTAGAGGTCCGCACACTTCGAACACGTTGTGAACGGCAGTCGTTCTTTAGAAAAAATTACTTAGTTATTTTGAAATTCAAATGATCTTGATAAAATACTCACAGTATGTTTATATGGGGCGCGGAATAATAGGGTAGTATAAGTATCGATCTATTATCAATAATTTCGTCTCCATTGAAGCTAATCAATTTATCAGCTGGGTATGTTATGCAATGGTTCCTGGCCATTGTTATCTTGCAAAAATTGAATTTAAAGTGTTGTTGTTTGAATTTAAACCAAGAGTGTCAAATATAATACATAAAAGTAACTTGATAATAAATTGCAGACATATTGATTAGTTATCGATTAAAAAAAATTAATTATAGCTAAGGTTTTTAATGCCGACAACTTGGTTGTAATATTTTGAAAAGCTTCTAGATAAAGTAAATTGTTATTTTCACATGTCATTGAGAGAAACGCTCTTGTTATTCACACATAAGTAACTTTGACATTTGATTTGATCTAGATTAAAAAACATTGATTTATTCTGCCTCTATCTTGGTTTAAACTTTCTTAAAACTGATAATTTCAAATAAAATTGATCGAGCTAATTCAAATTTTGTTAACTGGTATGATTGAAAACTTTATAAAGAAAATATATAATTGATCAATACAATTAATGTTTGAAAACTGTACTGGAATATGAAAATAACATTAAATTACATGAACATTCCCTTGATATTTGTTTACTAGTATAGTTTGCCTGATAACTGTATTCATGTATTCATTGAAAAATGTATTTTCATATTTATTTTTATGATTAGAATTGAGTTCTTCTGATAAAGTTATGTAAAAATTCATAACTTATGATTCAATATGTGAATTGAATATTTAACATGGACAATAAATCTAAAAACATTCACTAAAAATAAAAGGGACTCATCGTTAGTCTTATTTAAAGTTATATTTTTACTACAAATAAATTATTTCATTAATATTCGCGAAACTTATGATAAGAAAATCGATGATTTTCATAATGAAATTTCATCTTGGAAATGTCGCACTCTTAGAAAATTTTATCATACACCCATTTTATAAACTTTGGAAAAGTTTCTAGACCAATTAAATTGTTTTTCAAGCTTCATCGAGAGAAGCACCCTTGTTAAACATAGAGAAGAAAATTAAAACTAAAACTTTTGACATTTGATTTGATCTAGATGAGAATTACTTTGATTTATCTTTAAAAAATAAATTAAATATAAAATTAATTTTATTGATATTTTTATTTGATATTTATAAATCTAATTATTTTTTCAGTTATTTGAAATAATTATTAATAGAATTAATCTTGTACACGCCCTTCAATGTTGAAAACACCCTTGTTATTTTTAAAGAGGAATATGATATTTCAAATTTAAATCTATGACATTTGGTTTTATCTAGTTGAGAATTAGTTATAGTTGGTTATTAGCAATTAAAATAAATTTAAATTATTCACTTACAATATAAATTTTTTTAAACATTTATTGTATTTAATCTAGTTCAAAATTTAATCGAAAAAGTTTGAATTTGATTTTAAAACTAGAATGATCGAGATATTTGATTATAAAATAGGTGAAATGACTTCAGTCATACCCATAAGTAAACCAATTTATAACAAGACTTTCAAATGTGAAGAGAAATGCGAATATCAGAGCAACAAAACTGATATAACTGTTATTTATGATTATGTAAGTTTTAAACATGATAATTGATAAAGATGCATTATTGAATTCCCGATGAAAATTATATCCAGAATATCGTATTCGGTTATTTCTTGTCAATAATCCAGCACCTTCTTTGCGATAAATGTTTGAAACTAGATTACTTTGACAGGAAAAGTAGATCTGGCGTAAGTTTTAAAAAATTGACTTGATCAAAATTGAAATTTAATATTTTTATAAAATTATCTAGCCAAGAGGTGATTCAATTATTCAATTCGGCAAGAGTTTGCTAATGGAGGAAGTTATTAAAAGGGAGGAGATAATTTTTATTTCTGAAAAATTCCTTGTTGAAATTATCACAGGAGTGAAAATACTAAAAGACAATTCTATTATGAGTTTCAAGAAACTCTTTGATAACGAGGTTAGAATTTTTTTAATAACAAATATTTCTGATAATTTGTAAAATTATTCAATAGACATGGCCATTGTTATTTATTGTTTCATTAATCTTGATAATTCTGCTGAACAAATTATCAATGAAAGAAACTCAATTTTTCAAAATTATCATGGATATTATTCGTACACTGACCACTCAATCTGATGTGAAATTATCTAACTTAACATATTTGAAACAATACTCTTATAGACATTCATTGAAAAGAATTACCTTGGTTATATTTTGGTTATTTTTCACTACCATAATAACAAAATGTTTTACCAGTTTATTGTTGAATACATATTTTAAACAAACATCAGTTCCTCTATTAAATAATTTGCATGAAGTATTTGAGCAAGAACAGTTTTTAATTGCAGCCAAAGTGAATACTTTCCAATTTATGTATAATTATGGTTTGTTTAGTAAAGAACAAGTTGATAGTCTTTGGGAAAGGCGAGAGAAATATCAAAATAAATCTGATTTTAACTTTGACGTACCCCTGGCTATTCTCGACAAAAATATATTCAATGATGTCGTCAATGGTTTGGCTGTAATTCTGATCAATGGCTTCGAAAGGGATTCATTTGAAGCCCAGTATATAAGTGAAAGTAACAAGTTTAAAGTTCTTGATAACAAATATGTCAGTCGATTTGCTGGACATTTGATTGACAAGCGTAACAAACATCTTGGTCAAATTAAGTTTGCGTGAGTATATGAAAATTGTTTCAATGAATTAAATTAATGATTAATTTTTTTTGTATCACCATAGGTTCAAAAAAGTATTCGAAGGTGGTTTAAACATTCACCATGTTATGATCGAAAATATTATCAAGAAAATGGAGATAATTGAGAAAAGTAATGAAGTTGACGTTTTCAACTCAAGTACAAAAACTGAACCGAAATATGAATTTTTAAATAGAATTAAATTCAATGAATTCTTTGGAAATGATTTAATGATTTTGATATTTGGATACAATTTTGCGTTAATTGTATTCATAATTGAAATAATGTTCTCATATTTATATCAATCAAAGTATAAGTTAAATAGAAATCATGGATTGAAACCTCAATATAATTGGTTTAAATTGAAAAGACCAAGATCTAATGTAAAATTTAATGTAAAATTACTTAGACATCAAAATCATTGGTGAATTTTGTATTTGATCGAGGCAAAACTCTATGAATTGTTTTATTTTAGTTCAAAAACTGAACCGAAATATGAATTTTCAAATAGAATTAAATTCAATGAATTCTTTCGAAACGATTTAATGATTTTGATATTTGGTTACAGTTTTGCGTTAATTGTATTCATAAATGAAATAATGTATTTATATTTAAATTAATCAAAATATGGTTTGAAAAGAAATAATGGATTTAGATCTCTCAATAATTGGATCAAGTTTAAAAGACCAAGATTTATTGTAAAATCTAACGTAAAATTACCTAGATATCAAAATCATTGATGAATTTTGAATTATTTGGGTTATTTTAATATGAGATTTGCTAGATAAATTATGGCACAAATTAAATAACTGTAGAAAATTAAGTTTAATTATCTAGATGAAAATGAGCATGATTAGAAAAACGATAAAATAATATTCTTGTCGTTGTACTCTATTATTGTTTTTTTCTTCAAGATAATTATTTTGTTGTTTAGTAAAAAATAATTTGAAATCAATAATTCAATTTGACCATGGACATCATATGGACACTAAACGCCACAGGATAAATTGCTATATGTTAATAACCTATCTCATATTTTGATTAATTTTTTCAAATATAAAGACTAAGTGACAAAGTTGAGCCAGTTTGTTACTCGAATCCTATTTGTGAAATTAATTTTTCTAGAATATTACCAATCAATATATTATGCAAATTTTTATTTGTTTCAAGAGTTTTGACATTTAACTTGATCAATATTTTATCTGGGTATTGAGTAATAATAACGAATTGTTAGATAAATCATTAGATGTATATTTAATGATCATTTACTTTTTGTAATAGTCCTTGATTATTGGTATTTTAAATCATTCGCTCTATTCGTGAGACTTATGACTAGAAAATCGATGAAATACTTTCTAATCCGATGGGAAATGTTTGTGAACAAGTTCATTGTTTGAATTGCAGTAAAATTTATAAGTTCCGTATTTTAAAAAATGTCCCAGCTAATGGATTTTAAAGTTGGTGAATTGATTTCAGTGATACCCATAACTCAACCCATTTTTAACATTACTTTCAAATGTGAGAAAAGATGCGAAAACCAGAGCAACGGAACTGATATAACTATTCCTTACAATTATGTAATTTTTACTTCTGGGTAATTGAGCATGTTGATTTATTTTAAACTATTTCCAGAAACATGTTTTCGGATATTTCCTATCAATAATCCAGCACTTTCTTTGTGATAAATGTTTCAAAATAAATTTTGTTAGGCTTGAATAGTAATTCCGGCGTGAGTTTAATGATTGACTAGGTCAAATTGAAAGTTTAATATTTTTCTAAAATTATCTAGCCAAGAGGTGATTATATTGAATTCGGCACAAGTTTGCTAATGGAGGAATATATTAAGAGCGAGGAGATAATTTTCATTTCTGAAAAATACCTAATTGAGATTATCACAGGAGTGCAAATACTGAAAGACAATTCCATTATGAGTTTCAAGAGACTCTTTGATATCGAGGTTAGAATTTTGAAAACAATTGCTTTAATCATTGATTAAAATATTTAGACATGGTCATAAATATTCATTGTGTCATTCATCTTGATAATACTGCTGAATAAATTGTCAATGAAAGAAAATCAAATTTTCAAATTCATCATGGACACTATTCGTACACTTACCACGCAATCTGATGTGAAATTATCAAGCTTAAAATATTTAAGGAAATACAAAACACATTCATCGAAAATAATCTCCTTGATTATATTTTGGCTGTTTTTCACTAATATAATAACAAAATCTTTTACCAGTTTATTGTTGAACTCGTATTTCAAGCAAACATCAGTTTCTTTGCTAAATAATTTGCAGGAAGTTTTTGAGCAAGAACAATTTCTAATTGCAGCCAAAGTGAATACTTTCCATTTTATGTTAAATTTTAGATTGTTAAATAAAGAACAAGTCGATAGTCTTTGGGAAAGGCGAATGAAATATCAAGATAAATTTGATGTTAATTTTAACGAAAACCTGGCTATTCTCGACAAAAAGATATTCAATGATGTCGTCAATGGTTTGGCTGTTATTCTCATCAATGGCTTTGAAAAGGAGTCCTTTGAGTTCCAGTATATCAGTAAAAGTAACAAGTTTAAAGTTCTTGATAACAAATATGTCAGTCAGTTAACTGGACACTTGATTTGGAAGGGTAACAAACATCTTGATGAAATTAAATTTCCGTGAGTTTTTGGAAATTTAAGTAAAATATTTATAATAACCATGATATTTTTTTAGCTTTAAACAAGTTTTCGAATGTGGTTTAAACATTCACCATGATAGGATCGAGAATATTATCAAGAAAATGGAATTGATCGAGACAAAATTTTATGAATTGTTCGATTTTAATTCAAAAACTGAACCAGAATATGTGTTTTCAGAACGCATTAAATTCATTGAATTTTTTCGAAACAATTTAATGATTTTAATATTTGGTTACAGTTTTGCGTTAATTGTATTCATAATTGAAATAATGATTTTATATTTATATCAATCAAAGAATGGGTTGAATAGAAATAATAGATTGAAAACCAGCTATAATTGGATCAAATTGAAAATACCAAGGCTTAATGTAAAATCTTATAAGTTACCTAGATATCATAATCATTGGTGAATTGTGTTTGACTTGTTATATTAAATTTGGTGTGAAAATTTCCAAGATACATGTAAATTATAACACAAATTATATATCTCTATCATTTAATAAAGTTTATTATCGTTTTTTCAAAATAATTATTTTGTTATTCAGTAATAAATAAATTAAAATCAATAAATGTTTTGTAATAAATAAATTGGTTTTATTATTATAAATGACTAAGTTGTTCTCATTTTTTGCTAGTTAAAATGAGTGATCCAATTGATTTTAAAATTGGTCAAATGATTTCAGTCATACCCTTCACTAAAACCATTTATAACATGACTTTTAAATGTGAGAAGAGATGCGAATATAAGAGCAATAAAACTGATATAATAATCTCAATGGAAAATGTAATATTTGAGCTAGGTCATCGTGCAAATTTAATTTTTGTGTCTCCAGCCGCTGGTGTTTGGATATTATTTATCAGTAATCCAGTACTTCATGAATCTTACTAGTAGAGAGCTAGAAAAGCATCGCTTTATATCAATTTTTATCAATTAAAAAGTGTGGAAAACATTTTGAAGAGTTGTTTGACTGAAATCAATGATTAGATCCTTTTTCTTCTTATCAATAGTTCCGATCATTTTTCTATTGTATTCGAATACATCGGACAACCATTTGACAGTCAACACGTATTATTATTAAAACTTATCCTGGTCATCAAATAAGAAAAGTAAATTAGAATTCTTAAATTAAAATAAATAACTATATAAAATTAATTTTATTGATCTTGTAGTTTGATATTTATAAACCTAATTATTTTTGCAGTATTAGAAATATAATTGAAATGTAATTGATCTAGTGACGCCCTTCAATGTTGAAAACACCCTTGTTATTTTTAAAAATAAATATCTTATTTGAAGTTTGAATCTTTGACATTTGGTTTGATCTAGCTGAGAATTAGTTATAGTTATTTGATTGAAATTGTTTTGTTTAAAATATATTTGAAATAAAGTTATATATATTTTCTTTAAGCATTTTAATCAGAAGTTCAAAATAAAATAAAATAATATAAAAGAGTTTTAAATTTCTTTTGAAAATGTGCCAGATACTTGATTTTAAAGTTGATAAACTTATTTCAGTGATACCCATAACTCAAACCATTTTTGACATTCCTTTCAAATGTGAGAATAGATGTGAAAACCAGAGCAACGGAACAGATATAATTGTTCCCCACAGAGATGTAAGTTTTACTTATTGGTTATTGAGCAAGTTGTTTTATTTTCTCTTAAATTATTTTCAGAAATACTTATTTGGATATTTCCTATCAATAATCCAGCACATTCTTTGCAATAAATGTTTGAAAATAGATTTTATTAAGATCAGAAGTAGAAAGAGCGTAAGTTTTAAAAAATTTTCTTGATCAAAATTGAATTTTTTCTAAAATTATCTAGCCAAGAGGTGATTATATTGAATTTGGCAAAAGTGTGCTAGATGATAAAACGATTAAAAGCGAGGAGATAATTTTCATTTCCGAAAAATTCATTATTGAAATTATAACAGGAGTTAAAATACTGAAAGACAATTCAATTATGAGTTTCAAGAGACTCTTTGATATAGAGGTTAGAATTTTGAATAAAATGTTTTTTTTAATCATTTATTAAATTAAAATAGACATGGTCATTAATATTCCTTGTGTCATTCATATTGATAATCATGCTGAATAAATTGTCAAAGAAAGACAATCAAATTTACAAAACCATCATTGATGTTGCTCGTACACTGACCAATCAGTCTGATGTGAAATTATACAGGTTGAAATATTTGAGACAATACAAAAAACATTCTTCGAAACTAATCACCTTGGTTATATTTTGGCTATTTTTCACTAACATAATAACAAAATGTTTTACCAGTTTGTTATTGAATTCTTATTTCATGCAAAAATCCGTTCCCCTGTTAAATAACTTGCAGGAAGTTTTTGAGCAAGAACAATTTCAAATTGCAGCCAAAATGAATACTTTCTATTTTATGCGTGATTATAAATTATTTAGTAAAGAACAAGTCGATAGTCTTTATGAAAGGCGAGAGAAATATCAAAATAGATTTGGTTTTAATTTTAACGTACCCCTGGCTATTCTGGACAAAAGTATTTTCAATGATGTCGTCAATGGTTTGGCTGTTATTCTCATCAATGGCTTTGAAAAGGAGTCCTTTGAAGCTCAGTATATAAGTGAAAGTAACAAGTTTAAAGTTCTTGATCAAAAATATCTCAGTGGGTTTGCTGGACATCTTATCCCTAAGAAAAACAAACATCTTGATCAAATTAAATTTCCGTAAGTATATGAAATTTCAATAAACTATTTTATAATGACCATGGTATTATTTTTAGTTTCATACAAGTGTTCGAATGTGGTTTAAACATTCACCATGTTATGATTGAGAATATTATCAAGAAAATGGAATTGATCGAGACAAAATTCTATGAATTGTTCGATTTTAGTCCAAAAACTGAACCGGAATATGAATTTTCAAATCGAATTAAATTTAATGAATTCTTTCGAAACGGTTTAATGATTTTGATATTTGGTTACAGTTTTGCGTTAATTGTATTCATAATTGAAATATTGTTTTCATATTTATATCAATCAAATTATGGGTTAAATAGAAACCAGAGATTGAAAACTCTATATAATTTGATTAAATTGAAACGACCAAGGCCTAATGAAAAATCTTATGTAAAATTATCTAGACATCAAAATCATCGGTGACTTTTGTATAAGTCTATATTTTGTCAGTTTCTATAAAATTTTGTATAAAAATTTCCAAGATGCATGTAAATTAACATACAATTTATATAATTCCAGAATATCTGTTTCATAATATTTAATCAAGTTTAATTTTCTAGATAAAATAAAATACATTATATATTGTATTTTCGGTGTTCAACTAATGTGTAAAATGTGACTTGTAAAAATTCTGTAATAAATGTTTTGTAGTTAATAAATTGGTCTGTATAAATAACTATGTTGTTCTCATTTTTGCTAGTTAAAATGAGTGATCCAGTTGATGTTAAAATTGATTCAGATACACTTCACTAAGATATTTTATAACATGACTTTTAAATGTGAAAAGTGATGCGAATATATAATAACCCCAATTGAATAGGTATGTCTTTGAGCTAGGTCATTGTAAAAATATAATTTTTTGTGTCTCCAACCGCTCGTATTTGGATATTATTTATCAATAATCCAGTACTTCCTGGATCCTACTAGTAGAGTGGTACATAAGCATCACTATCTATCAGTTATTATTTTAGTTGTTAAGCATTAAATGAAATTAAATAAAAAATGGAAAACATTTTGAAGAGTTGTTTGACTGAAATCAATGATTAGATCCTTTTTCTTCTTATCAATAGTTCCGATCAT